>NDXB01006098.1:6316-59031 GCA_002631895.1 Agapornis roseicollis | reverse complement strand
GCACGGGTCCACTGCACATCCCCAGGTCCCTGGCGCTCTGCCATCTCCTGGAGCTCAGTGCCCCCAGAGCTGCGGGTGGTGACCCAGGATGGTGCTCGGCCACAGCCTGCCCAGGGGTCCCACCACGCTGCAGCCACTGTTGGAGGAGATGGGTCTGGGTGGGCATCGGCACAGGGAGGGTGCATTTGTCCTGTGCAGGGCTGCAATTCCCACCCTTACATCTCCTCCTTCCGTGTCCTCCTTCTGTGTCCTACAGGGTCGGCACCAACAACTTCACCCGCCGGAGCCTGCAGGAAGAGTGAGGGAGGCAGCACGGCGGCTCCTGAACTGGCTGCAACCCCGCAGTGCTTGCATCCCTGGTCACCCCTTTGCATCTCCCAATAAAGATTTCCTGCAAGCACCCACTGTCTCTTGTCCATGTCACTGATAAAGGTGTTAAACAGCCCTGGTCCCAACATGGACCCGTGACGAGAGCCACTCAGCACTGGTCTCCACTTGCACATCAAGCCATTGACCACGATGCTTTGAGTGTAATCATCAGCCAATTGCTTGCCCAAATGGCCCATTCCTCAAACCCATGCCTCTCCAGTTTAGACACAAGGATGTTCTGTGGGACATTGCCAAATGCCTTGTACAACTCCAGGTAGATGACATCAACTGCTCTTCCCCTACCCACCGATGCTCTAACCCTGTTATAGAGGAACCCAATCTTATCAGGCAAGTTTTGTCCTTAGTGAAGCCTTGCTGGTGTCACCAACCACTTCCTCCTTTTCCATGCTCATTTGCACAGATTCCAGGAGGAATTGCTCCATGACATCACTGGCTCTCAGGAGACTGAGCGACCTGTAGTTGCACAGGTCTTCCTTGTGTCTCTTTTTACAAATGGATGTTAGTTTCCCCCTTTCCAGTCAGTGGAACCTCACTGGGCTGCCACACTTCTCAGACGTGATGGAGAGCCGCCTGGCCACTTCAACCACCAGTTCCCTCAGGCTTCCTTTTGGTGCTGGATATCATCCAGGAGCAACTTGTTCTTCCACACAGTCCCCTTGGTGTTCTTGTCTGACTTCCCTTTTTTGGGACAATTGCTCCTAAGCTTGGAGGAGGTGATCCTTGAATGCCAAACAGCTTTCTTGGGCTTCTGTTTCCAGTTTTATCCCATTGTACTCTACCAAGCTGATCCCTGAAGAGGCCAAAATCTCCTCTCCTGAAGTCTGGGATGGGGAGCTTGTTGTCCCACTGTTCCTGCCCCTTCTGCTGTGTCTGCATGGTCATCACTCCTGCCAGCTCCTTGCTCTGGATGCACTCCCTGTTCTGCTCCTCTGCCTCTCTCCTTGCCTAGCACAGACCATCCTCCTGGGAGGATGGAGCAGCTCCTCAGGCAGCTTCCCCTCCATGGCTCCCAGGGAGCCTTCTCCTGCTGCCCTGCCTGCACCCTGGCTGTGCTGTAGCTTAGAAACAGCAGCAGAAGCAAGCAGCTTAGAGAGAGCAGCAGAAACTGGCAGCACAAGGGGGGATTGCGAGAGGATGAACTGTGCAGGCACACACACACCACCCTTCAGTGCAGGAGGGGAAACCTGGTCAGGCTGTGATTTCTGCTTAGCTGTGTTTGAATGGCAGCACCAGGATGGTGGCAGCAGGAGCCTGCCAGACTGTGCCCACCCGAAGGGCTCCATCACAGATCAAGGAGCTGGCTGGCAAAGCCTCTTGGACAGTGGATGTTCAAACCATGTGCCCCTGCCTCTGCACAAACCCATGCTCAGATTCGTGTTCCTCCAGCACTGCCTGGGTCACACAGACCTCCTCGCCTCACCTGTTCTGGGCACCCTGACACCAGGCCACTGTCCCATGGCTGCTGGTCCGGTGCCCATGGGGCTCTGATTACAGCCCTATAAAGGGATCAGAGCAGGCCTTGGTTGGAGGAGCTGTGCTGAGCACTTCCCAGCCCTGCATCCATGGAGAGTAGCACTTTCATCCTGGTCCTTGCAGTAGCCCTGGTGCCGTTCATCACCCCTACAGAGAGGAAGGTATGGGGATGGGTGATGGTGGGGATGTGGCACTGGGATGTAGTGTGGGCAGTCAGGGATTCTCTCTTCAATGCCGTTTTAGGCTGGAACAAGCAGGGGAACTTTGCTAGTGCCCAGTCCAGGCAATGGGCAGGGTATCTCTAAGTCACCCACTCCCACTTGGAACCACCTCCACTAAGCTTCGCTCCCATAACGGCATCTTGCACAGAGCATTCCCTCCCATTGGGTCTGTGCTAAGAACCATCATGCATGGAGCATTCCCTTCTATGGGATATGTGTCCAGGACAGCAAGCACAGGGCATCCCTTTCTACATGCCAAGGGGTGCAATGCACAGAGCATCCTTTCCTATGGAGTCCATATCTGGTCATACCATGCATGCTAACAGACTGAGATGTGCTGGCCTTGCTGCACCATCCACTTAGCAGCCAGCTAAGGGAGCATATCTCTGAACTGGGGACAGGTAGAGCCATAACCCAGAGTCACACTTGCAGCAGGGCTTGCAGCTCCATCCATGGGGCAATGGGAGGATGGCGACCCCTCTGCACCACGCACAGAGGGCCTGTGGCTGTGTCCCCTTAGTGCCAGCTCAGTGGGCTGTGGAGGAACGAGCAGGACTCGCTGATGGAGATTTCAGCACTGAGGGACAACGGGGACTTCCAGGGCAAATACCTCACACGGGTCACGCTCACTGGTGGCTGTGCCCGCACCTCCCCGTTGAAGGGTGCCCAGCAGCAGCCTGGTGAGGGAGGATGGCCCACCTTCGCCTTCACCGTGCGCTGGGACAAGTTCTCCAGTAAGTGCTGGGATACCTGGGCATGGCACCATGGGGGTACCAGGAGCCATGCAGCTCTCTGCTGGGTGATGTTTTGGTGCAGCTAAACAGAGAGAGGCAGCAGCAGCCCTTTCTCACACAGCATCCCAGACCCCATTAGGACACAGGGGATGTGGTGCTGCAGAGCCTGCCATATCCAAGGGAGCTGCTAGGGAAGGGCAGGTCCCCCCGGTACAGTTTGGGGAGTGCAAGCCCATCAGAACACAGGGAGGGGGATGCACAAAGCAGGCATGGGTGCCATCCCCACTGA
Source organism: Agapornis roseicollis (assembly GCA_002631895.1). Classification (NCBI taxonomy): domain Eukaryota; kingdom Metazoa; phylum Chordata; class Aves; order Psittaciformes; family Psittacidae; genus Agapornis; species Agapornis roseicollis. Next base: position 55,924 of record NDXB01006098.1, on the reverse strand, counting down.
CCGCACCAAGCCACCCCCAGATGCCACCACCACCTTCGCGGGGCAGTGTTTTGTGGACTCGGGTGGAAAGGAGACACTGAGCACCATGTGGCTGCTGCGTGAAGCCGTTGGGTCCCTTGAGGAGGACTGGAAAGCCACCAGGTAATGAGGGGATGTGGGGGACACAGGAGCTCTCCCCAATAGCCCTGAGGAGAAGCATCCCTGTGCAAGGAAGACCCCTGTGAACCCCTCAGTGTGGGTTTGCAGTGGGGATGTTGATACCTCCTGGCAAGGGGTTTGCCCAGGCCAGGGGCATCCCTACCTGGACACCACTGTGACCTACTGGCACTTCCAGCTCTGAGAGGGGTGTCTATGGTCTCTGCTTCCCACAGGGTGGGCAGAAACGTCTTCACACGCAAACGCACCCCGAGAGGAAAGAACCTGCCAAGCTTGTTCCCATCCTGTGAGGACTCATCTTCACCCACCCCATGACCATGCTCCTGCTGCAGCCCAACAAAGGCAAGCAATACCAGCCTCTCACATCAAAATAAACCTTAAAGTCATGTCAGCTGTGGTTGTCTGTTTCTAAACACTGCCCTTGCTCCCCCTCTGAGGCAGCTTCTGTCTCCAGAGCACCACTGCCCTTCCCCAGTGACATCTGCATCCCTCCCTCATCCCCTCATCCAGCTCTCTGGGACGATTTCCTACCTCATCCCAACCCAAACTTCCACCTTGCACCATTACTCCTCTCCTGCCTGCTGATGGCAGAGGTGGCATCATCATCCTGAATCCAGCCAGCTTCCTTGCAGTGCCTTCATACCTATTCCTACCAGACACTTCTCCAGTGCTAGGACTCTACACTGTATGGTTGGGTGGTTGAGTAATGGTATCAGTAAATGTGAGATGTCAGTAAAGTGTTTCCTTCGTGCTGCACAGCACTTGAAATAAAATATGTACAGTTAAAGCCCCATCCCATCATTCCATCATATCCCGTTGCATTTCATTGTATTGCATTGCAACACATCCTATTGCATTGCATCACATTGCATCCCATCCCATTGCATTGCATAGTATCCCATCCCATTGTATTGCATCCCATCCCATCCCATTCTGTCACACTGCATCGCATCCCATCCCATTGCACTACATCGTATCACATCACATTGGGATTACATCACATTTCATCGCATGCCGTTCCATTGCACTGCATCACATCACATCATACCCCGCATATCTCATCATTCCTCTGGGTTATAACCATAGATTTTACCTTTCTCTGCCACTGCATTTCATCAGTGCCACTCTATCTGCCTCTGTGGACAGCTGCCAAGCTTAGTCAGCTCTTTCCATCCAGTGTTTTTGGCAGGTCCATGGGTGAAGATGAGGCCTCCTACAGAAGCGTTACAAATATAGCCCAGCTCCAGCTATGCCAGAGCACTATCGGCACAGCCCATCGAGCCTGGCCTAGCCCCAGCACACTGCTGTGACGTGGGGTGGTGGCTGCTACGTCCCTGGCACCTGAAGCAGGGCAGCTTGCCCCTTCCAAGCAGCGCAGTAAGGTAGGGTGTCAGGCTGAAAGGATGGAGCGTGGCACCTAGGGCAACAGCAACAGATCCCCTGGGGCAGGAAGGATTTCTCAAGCTGTGAGTTTGGGTCTGTAAAAAGAGTGGATGTCCACACACGTGGGACAGCCCTGCTACTCTCCAGTGCCCCAAACTCTACTGTCCTGGAAGGAACATGTGTTTATGCAGCTGAATCCCACTTTACTTCACAGCTGCCTGCAGCCCCATGCCTGCTCCAGGTACTGCAGCAAGCAGAGAAGCAGCTCATGAAAGCAGGGTCAGTCCATACTGTGTTGTGTACTTACAAAGTCCTTAAGAGCAGCAGATACAAGGAAGAGATGCTGATTTGCATGCTGCATGCATTCAGCAAACACGCTTGCTTGGACCCCAGTGTGCCTTTGTGGTTACTCCTTCCTTTAACACTTGTAAAAGCCAAAACAGCTAAATTAACATCTGATACTCAGAAGATGCTGGGGAAATGTTGTGGCTGCTAAAGCAGATGGCAGGGTAAGCCTTCCCTCCTGTGCAGCTTGCCTCTACCAGAGATGCTCAGCACTAGGGTGGGTGACATCAAGCAGGGAGTAGTTACTTGTTTAAACAGACAATAGTTTCAGCCTGCAAGCACTGGGAATGGGTGTTTGATGCTTCCAAGGCTGCTGTAAGTGCCTTTAAAAGAGCCTACTCCTCATCTTCCTGCACAGCCGTGCTCATCCCCACATTCCTCCAGTACTGCCCAGGTCACACAGACCTCCTCACCTCAACTATCCTGTCCCCGGCATCCTGCCACCGCCAGCCCACTGCTCATGGGCTCTGGTTACAGACCTATAAAGGGCTGGGAGGGAGCTGTGCTTCCCAGCCCTGCAGCCATGGGGAGCAGTGCCTTCACCCTGGTCCTCACCCTGGGCTTGGTGGCCTGCATCACCACTGCAGAGAGGAAGGTATGGGGATGGGTGGTGATGGGGATGTGGCACTCTTAGACCCCGAAGTGTGCTGCTGGGGCTGTGATGCTCAGCAGGGAGCAAGGGATGGGCTGCCCGAGCTGGTGGGAGCAGCACTGTGAGGCACTGAGGGAAGCTGTAGAGCGGTTTGGGAGGGACAGCACCTGCAAGAATGCTCCTTACTGTGGGAATCCATTCAGAGACAGGCAAACAGGAACATATCCTAGAGAAAGCCTGTTTTCCTACCAAACATGTTGGAAAAGCAGTGCACCCTCTGCTTTGCCATGGGGAGGACCTGCTCACCCTTGAGTAGCAGCAGCAAAGAGCCCAGGGCAACGGTGGTGCTGGAGGCAATCACTGCTGCAGGTGTGATGCTCAAGCCAAGGTGACAATTCCAGTGCCACCAGCTTCACACAACATCCATGGGGCATCCCCATCCAGAACCAGGGTGGTGGGGCAGGAGCAGGCTGCCCCATCCTCCCTGGCTGGCCTTGCAGTGCCTCCTCTCCGGGTCATGGCGCAGTGACACTGGCTGCAGGATGATTGTGTTCACTGTTGGCAAGGATGGCAGCTTCTCCGGTTCCTACCTGCCAGGACCTGCTGCTGGCAACTCCGAAATCCTCTCCTCACCTCTGAAGGGGTCCCAGCAGGATGTGGGACTGGTCCTGCAGCCCATCTTCTCCTTCACCGTGCACTGGCAGCATCAAGGTAAGTAGGAGGAGGGCATCACCCTGCAGTGGTGGCACATTTGAGGGTGGTGTCATGCCTTGCCGCCTCAAATCACACCTCCTCGGACCCTTCCAGACTTGGACACAACCCAGATGAGTGTATTCCTGGGCCAGTGCTATGTGGGCACCAATGGGGAGGAGACCCTGCATGCCGTATGGCTCCTGCGAGAGACATCTGACAGCCCTGCAGAAGACTGGAAAGCCACACGGTGAGCACTGGTTCCCATGGCCACCACTGTGCACGCTTTCCTGCACAGGGCTGAAGAAGGGATAAATCCCACAGGATGATGCATGGCAGGGCTGGGAGGGTGAAAGGGGTTTTCCACCAGTGATGAGGGGCTAAGAAGCATCCCCGTGACATGTCCAGCCCCTGCATCCTAATATGCCCCAGGGTGGATGACCCCAGGATGGGTTCTGGCCTCAATCAGACCCCCTCAAGGCTTTACCAGCAAGCACAGAACAAGACACAGTGCCAGCACCCACAGCAGCCTCTGCTAAAGTGTGCTGGAGCCCAGGGCATCGCACTCAGCACCCAGCAGGGAACACATTATCCCTGCTTTGCTTCCCCCTCTGTACCCTCCACCACAGCATAGGTAAACCCGTTGGGGTCAATCACAGTGATTTGGGGTTCCTGCAGGATTGGCACCACCATTTTCACTCGGATAAGATAACAGCAAACAGAGAAACAGCAGCAAGCAAGCAAGCCCAGAAAGCCTTGAGCTGCAAGGACACAGCTCTACCCCCAGCCAGGCTCTGCCTCCTCTGTGGTGCTGTATTTCAGCAGCTCTCAGCCCACATGTTCCTGCTTTCCCAGGCAAGTTCAGCCCAGCGTGAAGGCTGGACAGCAGGTACAAAATAAAGGGTTTCTGTGGGGACAACAAGGCTCGGCTCTGGTTTCTGCCTGCTCTCTCACTCGCAGGGTTTGCCTTACTTTTGCACCCACGTGAAGCCGCAGCTGCATGCAGCAGTATCCATGGGGAAAAGGGCTACCCTGTGTCCCCTCCCTGGTGCTGCTGTGCCTGCAAGCGATGCTGTGCTGCAGATGAATTGTCCCTCGGGGTCCCTCCTAAATGCCCCCAGGGGTGCATGACAAGCTGGGCTGTGGGTAGGCAGCGGGAGCAGGATAACCTTAGTGGGATGCTATAGGCAGCATATCCCAGGGCTGCAGGGCAGGCTCCAGGCAGAGCGGAGCAGAGGAAGTTCCTCAGGTGCCTTAATGCACGGGGAGGCTGCAAATGGCTTTTGCAGAGCCTTCAGGCTCCTGTTCTCAGCGCAGGCAGATGGGGAGGGATCCAAAAGCCAGCCCCTGGAGAGACGTCAGAGAGAGGCCGTGACCCTGAGCAACACACGCAGCAGCTCCATCTCTCTATTTTGAGCTGCTCTTTTAATCAAGCTATCAGTTTTCTGCTAGTTTTTGTTTGCATTGGTATCCAGCGATTGGTGGCAATGATTAGAACTGGGATGGCAGCTGGGTTTAAGGTTTCCCTTGAAAAGGAGGGTATGTTTTGTACTGAAATCTCTGCCTCTCTCTTTCTCTACTCGAAAAATCCTGACTCCTTAAAAAAAAACACACACACCACGACACAGGAGGAAAATACAACTCCTTTAAAGCTGCGATCAGGACATGTTTTGTATCAGCCACAGAGCCCAAACCGTCCACAGCAACAGGAGGCAAATCTAATGTCATGCTTTCATGCTTTCAAGCACTACTGAAGCTCAGGGGGTCACCAAGTGTGAAAGAGAGCATTTCCATTCATCAGCATTCATAGGGGAATGCCAAGGGCTGAGCAGAGTATTTTCCTCACGTTTCTGGTCTGTTAGTGTGCTTCCTCAGTGCTGATGCAGGCACTTTAAGGGATGTGCATGGGATACAGGTCAGCACTGGGAATAATAGAGGGAACATGGCAGGGAGAGCAAGGAGGGACCATAACACCAGGGTAACACCAGACTGTGTGTGTGCAAGCAGGATGTGTTCTGACCCCTGCAGCACACAAGGGAAAAAGCTGTCATGGAAGATGTGCAGCAAGGGGGAGAGTGGCAGAAACACCCAGCTCCTCCTGCTCCTCTGCTTGATGGAAACAAGGTGCAAGCCTCCTCTGATGAAGAACTCATTCCGGGCATTTTTATCATCTCTGCCCTTTAACCCAAAGCACAAGGCCTGGGCTCAGCTTCCTTCCTCTCACTGGCTTGGAGCTGCTTGTTGTGGGACCAGCGTGAAAGCACAGAGAGAAACGTAAAATAGTATGGAAGGAGCAACCATCCCCAAAACTCTGATTGCAGTGTCCCCAGTGCTCTGTGGCATGGAAGGGCTGGTGAAGGCAGTGCCTGGCAGCAGGAACGTGTGTTGGGCTGTGTTTGATGGGGAGCCTGCTGTGCTTGCCTGGCTCCCTGCCCACTTTCCCAGTGCTCTCTCCCACCCTGATAGCTGTCCAACAAGCCAGATCGCTGCGGAGCACTGAGCTGACCCATCGCCCTGGTTAAACACGGGCTGCAGCGTTGCTCCCTGCTCTGCTGGCAGCACCACTGTATTTTATTTCGGATGAGTAATATCGCTTCATGCTGGGCTGAGGACTCCAAGTGACATCAGTGGCATCACACACCCTGGCCTTGAACTGCAAAGTGAAAGTGAGGTCTGACAGCTTCCTGCCATCGTGCATGGCTCCTGGGAAAAGAAGTCCAGCAGCTCCCTGAGGATGTCACAGGCTGCATGCCCCAGCCAGGGCAGAACTGAGACCTGATCCTGATACAAGTGTGCTGCTGCCTGGCCTCCTGGGGAAAGAGGCACCCCTTGGCTGTCTCTCCAAAACAGGCAGAGACCACGCTTTCAGTGTGAGATCTCATTCACCTGCAGACACACACTTTCCTTATGGGGTGGCTTACAAGCATGGAGCTTCCTGCACCCATCACCCAAACCCACCACTAGGCTCCACAGCCTGAGCTCATCGTCCACTCCCACCTCCCATGGACACACTGATCCCAACCAACCCCAGTGCCCAAGCCTTGATTTATCACCCACACCACAGCAGGGCCCTCCCCACAGCCCCCCAGCTGAAGGGACGGGGCTGTTCTGCTACCCTGGCTCTGCTCAACTTCCTGCCATTGTGCAGCTCTGTTACAACAGCAGCAGTGGGGCAGACACCGGCTCCTCATGCTTCCGACCAGGGAAGCTGCTCACTTCCGCGACGCCAGCACAGCCTGCACGTGGGTACTGTGCTGGGTACCCTGCACTGAAACCACCACAGTAGACATGGTCATGCTTCATTACTATTTATTTTCTTGCTGCTACTAAGGAAAGTATTAACTGTTATGGAGATCTAGTAGAAGGCGTCCCTGCTTATGGTAGGGGAATTGAACTGAATGATCTTTGAAGGTCCCTTACAATCTAAAATATTCTATATGATTATATGAAATGTCCTACAGTAGGAGAGATGACTCACCATTAAGTAGTAGTCTAAAAGTATGCAGAAAGTGCCCAGTAGAGCTATTTAAGCAGTAGTAAGTCATTTAAAACAAGCAGCTGTTTTTTTTATTGTTCATTACTAAGCTGCACTTCAAGCAACACACTGCTCACCATATCAAAAGTGCTTCTGCTTAGCCTTTTGGAGCAACTAGAAACAGCTCACTGCATCCTTGGCCAGCGCAGCAAAGCTTGGGCACACAAGGACACAGCTTTGAGAACATCCTGAGGCCATGAAAGCCTCCAGGGGAGCAAACAGCTTTGCTGCTCTCTGCTTTATCCCTCCCCCATGAAGGTTCCAAGATGTGCCTCCCCCTGAGGTCCAGGATAAACACAGTGGGCTGTGCCAGATGGAAAGGCTCAGCCCCTACAGAAGGCAACAGCACACATGGCCTGGGAAGGGCTCTACATTACCTTCTCTAGCCAGGCCAGGACCTGTGCCTGTGGCTCAAAGGTAGCAGGAACAGGCAACAAGCAGAGCCTGTCTCAATGGCAGGATCACTCTCTGTGGGAGCCAGAAATCAGGCAACACCACAGGACTAGGGAAGGGGCAAGAGACAGATGTTTGTGGCCACTGGATATAGTAATAAGTGCAGGACTTTGTTTATTCACCTCTAACAGCGCAAAGAAGCAGCAGGACAATAGACTTGATCTATCTTGTGCAGATTAACTAACAGCAACCTCAGACCTGATCACCTTCATCCTCCATGCTGCGCCCCATCCCTACAAGCCACAAGGATGTGCCCTGAGTTTCAAGCCATGTTAGCAGCTACAGCAAAATTGACAAGTTTTCTATTCTATCTCATATGCAGTTCTGCTATAGAAACACAAAGTGCCAGAGCTATTCCTCCCCAGCAAACCTGAGCTCGCAGCAATTAGGGGAGTATTCAGAAGAATCTATGCTGATGCATCATCTAAGGCTTCAATGGCACGAAGGCAACTCTACTTGCTGCGTTCTGGAAGGATGCCTAGGGTCGCCCCGAGAAGCAGAAGGAAGCAGCAGAAGTCACATCTGCACAGTGCTGTTGGATTACCCCTCTGAGGCAGCATGATAGAGTCACACCTTCCTTTTCCCCTTCCAAGACACAAGCACTTCTGCCTGAGATGGGCTGCCCTGGGAGTGCTGCTCAGGAGGCTCAGAGGGAACCAGCTCGAAACCAGCTGCTGCCAGAGCATCAGGTATTGAATTTCTGTTGAAAGAAGGTTTGTGAGTGGGGTTGGGTGGACCATGGCCCTCTTCCCATCACCAAACGATGCCACTCAACCCAAGTGCTCAGGCTCTGGGTCTGGGTCCCAGCCTCCCACCATCCTGCCCAGAGCCCACAAGAGAAGAACTAGAGCTGCCTCCTCCCAGGGAAAGCAGGGAGAGGATGCTGTGCTGCTGCCAGGCACAAGCATCCAAGAGGGATTGGATCCCTCCAGCTCTTGTACTATCTCTTATAACCCAAAGCACATCTCTGCAACAAGGCTGAGCAAGAGTGCAGAGCTGAGCCAAACCTAGTAGTCACCCCAGCCAGGGGTTCTGGGGTGGAGATGCCCCAGGATTGAGGGTATCTATGAGGAAGGAGGGCAGCGCTTCACCTGGAGCCATGTTTCAGCCCCCAGGCACTCACCTTCAAGATCCAGCTTTGCCTTAATGCTTTCAATCATGCAGGTGTTGGGTGAGAAAAAGACATTGAAGGACAAAATGGCCTGGAAACAGATGGGCAAAGACCTCAGCAAAAAGGGCACAGACAGGCATCACTCACTGCAGTAAACACTTCTCTGCAAAGCAGCAGAGACCCTTTCACAGATATTGAGGCTGAAGCCACTCACCATCATGTAAGTTTTAGCCACAGCAGTCCTCTTAGAGGGCTGGCTCACAAAGGCTTGCAGCTCCCTGAACTGGCGGAAGAGTGACCTGCAGGACAGGAGGTAACACAGGTTAACACAGCAGATAAACCAAGGGCTGCACGTTCCCCCATTGCCCCCTTTTCAGGCCCCAGTCCCAAAGGAACAGCCCTCCCCATCACATCCACCGGGTCCAACAAGAAGTACTTACCTGTTCTGCTTCTGCGGCACCCATATGTTCCCCAGCCTCTGGTTCCGAGCCATGCAGGCTGCCACCCTTCGCAGGAAAGATGAACAGCACGGAGGGAAAACAGGCTTTGTTAGTTAGAGTGACACCTCACCCGGCTTTGGGGAGCGGTAAACCCTGCCCAGTCCTGCAGAGAAGCACCACACCAATCCCTAAGGATGCTCGGTCCTAGCGGCACACCATCCCTGCACACCCGTGATATCAGGCTAGCACCAGGCTTGTACAGAGCAGTGCTGTCTCCAAGGTGAAGAGAGCATGGCAAGTGATGCCCTGAGCCTCTGACAACCCAGAGGGTCTGCCTCTCTTGGTGTGTAGCTTGGCAAGAGCCCAGCAGCAGCACAGCATGGCTGCTTGTGCCTGGTTTCCCTGCTCTCAATCCCCAGTGGCACAACTAAGACTGTTTTGTACTACTGGGAGAGCAGCCGTTCCCTGTGACCCAGTGAGCTGTGTATTTGTTCCCTACCCCTCATTATTGGGCCCTGAAGGTCCTGTGCACCAAGTAGACAAAATCCCCAGATTCCTCATTCCCTTCCCTCCCCACCACAAGGATTCTGAGTGAAACACTGATTATTCCCCTTTCTTGCTGGCCTTCAAGGTCCTTGGCATCTTGCCATCCCCACTGTGTTGATGACCCTGTCACAGAGCAGGGAAGTTTAACGGCACAGAAAGTACTGTCCTTAATATGAAGTACTTACGGGTCCTAAGAGGGAATCTGAAGCTGGTGCTGAGCAGCGAGACTGAAGACACCCTTCGTCAGGAGCACCTCCAACACCACCATATGTCTCCCTTCATGATAGAGGGAGTGACTCATATTCCTTTATGTAATTTTTTGAGTCTAGATTATGATTGCTATATTGATATCATGAACTGTGTGTTAAGATCTGACCTGCTCTGCAGAGGGTCCAGGTGTTGAAAAATCCTAAGTCAAGTTGTATTAGTGTCTAGGTTATTAGAAATTATAAGTTGTATTATAAATTCTGTATTACACTGGTTATAGATTGTACTACATCCATTCTGCCTGCAGAAATCCCGTGCCAATCTATTAATAATTTCTGTGCTATACTAATCATAATACATTAAGAGCACAAAGTTTTAGCTGACATTTTATTTAAGCCTGAAGGGAAAAAAAGCTCAGGGGAGACATTCAAGCAACTTCCAGTACTTAAAGGAGCCTACAGAAAAAATGGAGAGGGAAGTTTTTCAATGTTAGGTAGGGGTAGGCCAAGGCAGAGTGGTGTTAAACTGACAGAGGGCAGACTTAGAATAGATATAAAGAAGAAATTCTTCACTATGAAGGTGCTGAGGCACTGGCACAGTGAAGTTGTGGCTGCCCATCCCTCACAGGCCAGGTTGGACAGGGCTTGGAGCAACCTGGTCTAGTCTGAGGCAGGGGGTTAGAACTGGATGAGCTTTGCTCTCACAACACAAGCACACAATTCTATGCAACTACAATTGAGTATTGCAAAGTACCCATAAAGGAATTTGTCTGTCTCCCCAGTGCTGAGTGACACTACTGTGTGCCCCTACTTGTTTTCCAGGTTCTTCATATTCCTCTTCTTTCTCCAATAGACATTCTGGGTTGACCGCCTATTCCAGACCTTGCGACGTACCTTCGTCATAACCTGGTGTTTAACCTGCAAGGGTTATTTCTCCTTAGGAGAAAACATTGGCAATGCAACCCTCATAAACCCTGCATACACCTCAAATTTCAGTGCTTGTGATCTTGTCCTCTGCACTACCACCCACCCCCCCACCCCCCAGCAAAGCACAGGCTGCTGATGTGGACAGCAGCTTCTCCAGCATAGCAAAAGCGAGGCATACCTAAGGGAATTGAAAAGCACACAGCTCACAAGCAAGTGGGTAAAATAATAGATTGGAGGCACTTGTGGTATAACTGCCTCCTGCAAGCAGTCATGAGTGGGGAGACAGACAGCAGCCAGGTCTCATTGCTCTTTATATCTACCTGATTAGCAAAGCTGAGGCTGCTGTACACATGAACATCCCCAAGGCCTTGAAGGGTGGAAAAGAACACCAAAGCCTACCCCATGCTGCCTCAACAGAGCACCTGGGCAGCAGTGCTCTCATGAAAATGCCACCCTGCATTTCCAAACCCCTACTCTGGCTGAAGCATTCAAGTGGTCCAAGTGTGTTTGGGAAACTCACTTGGGTCAGTGGCAGATAAGTGAGATCTTCAACCATCAGGAGCTGCTTCTGCTCCTCAGTCAGGACCAGCTCTGGGAAGCTTGCCTAGAAAACAGTAAGAATATGCCTACTGAGAATACAAAGTAAAACGAGTCTACTCTGGGGTAGAGCAGACATGCAGAAAGGATGCAGAACCAGGATCAGCTCCACCAAAGAGGCATCATGCTTTCCTCAGAGATATCACTCACAGAAAGCAAGCCAGGGGAGAAGAAGAGATGTGAGCAGAAGCAAAAGCTTGGGCTCACACGCACAGCAGCCCATACCTGCATAGTGATGGCAGGTTCAACCTGGGGCATGGCATCCACTGGACTTGGAACTGGGAAACCAGAGGTCGGTACCAGGGCCGTGCTTGTATCTTCCACTCTTTGCCAGTTGTCTGGGGAAGGAAAGGAGAGTGCAACATTGGGCACCAGTGAGGCTGCTCCCCACCGGTCAGCTCTAAGTAGCATCAAACTGCAATGTTACGGCAACAGAAATCTACTACACGCGGTGCTCTCCATCACTTACTGGCACCCACCCAAAACCCAGCAATGTGGGGCTGCTTTTGTGCCTGCAGCCAGGACAGAAAGAGCCCGTGCCCATCACTTACTGACATCAATGGACATATTCTCCTCTCCCATGTCTGCCAGCTCAGATGCTATGCTTTGCAGCAGAGACCAATCCCCATGGAGGGCATAGTTGTGATCAACCTGCATGACTTCCAAGTTCTGGGCATCACTGGCAGGGTCAGTGGCAGCAACCTCGTTACCAGCCAATTCACTGCTAGCCAATTCACTGCTAGCCAAGTCGCTGCCAGCCAAGTCGCTGCCAGCCAAGTCGCTGAAGGAAAAGTCGCTGAAACCAAATTCATTGACAAAGCTCAGGAGCTGATGTTGATCCTCTGGAATGCCGATGTCCCCATCAGCAGGTAGAGAATCCTGCTGTATGCTTTCCCCGTTTTGAAAGGGGTTCAGAATGGACGTGATGAAATCGTCCATATCCTTGTCCAGAGGCTGTGGAGAAAAAGCTTTTACTCAGCAGGGAGACAAACATCCTTCATCAGAACCCAGCAGCAACTCCTCCCAAACAGCTCACCTCAGGCTCCGGCAGTCCCCAGTCTTCCAGCAGAACATTGCCCCTCGCTGAGATATCAGGCATAAAACAACCGTCCTTCAGGAGCAATTCAAACAGGTCATCATCTGCCAGGAGAGCCAGTTCATCTGGGCTTGACATCTGTGTAGGATGCCCAAAGTGAGCACCAGCACGGAGGAGACACCAGAACCCCTTCTAGATGTCCCTCAGCCCCTGCAGAGTCTTCTGTGCAATGGCAACAGCTGCTGGGGCTCTGCAGCAACAGTAAGACCTTGAATACATCCCCAGCAAAGCCATTATGCAAGCCCTGGTGGTCCCAGAACACTGGTTTCTCTGTCAGGTTATTGGGACACAGCCACAGCAACAAGTGAAGTATTAAAAGAAGTTAGCATTATAACATATGACATAATGTTAAATAATATCTAATATAATACCTAATACCAAATAATATAATATAATATAATATAATATAATATAATATAAGCAGGGGAGTTGGAACTAGCTGATCTTAAGGTCCTTTCCAATCCTAACTATTCTATGATTCTATGATATGATATGATTTATATCATATCATATCCTATCATATTATATATTAATAATATTATCTATCAATTATATTTCATATATTATATATCAATTTATATTGTATATTAATTTATATTATGTCTATGGTCTATATCAATTTCTAGTCTATATCAATTTATATATCAATTTACATTATAATATCATTATGTGATAAACTAAAAAGGTTCTGTTATGATTAAACAATGATCAAATGATAATCAGTGAGTGGAAATTAAATTATAATAAACAGTGATTCGATGATCATAGAATGGTAATTAAACAGTGTTTTGACAGTGATTTAAAAGATGGTTTAAACAACAATTTAGACAGTGGTGAAACATTCTGCTGCTTACTACATTTCAAATAATTAAGCTGTAGCTGGACACACATAAATTCATAGAATCACAGACTGGTTTGGGTTGGATGGGATCCTTAAAGCTCATCCAGTTCCAACCTCGGTGCCATGGGCAGGGACCCCTTCCACTATACCAGGTTGCTTAAATCCCTGTTAAACCTGGTCCACGACGAGAGCTCATAAGAAATTAGATTGCAATATTCCAGCATTCCTTGGTGAAGAATTACACTGCTATACAGACTTACACAGTTCATTTTAGCACTGGTATTTCTATAGTTTCAGGCACTGTTTGTTCTTTTTGCTTCTCCTTATACCAGGCACCATCAGAAAACTGATCAGATTTAGCAGGAAAACTCCCATACTTTTAAGCTGAATGTAAGCAAAACACGACTTACCTTGCTGTAGTATCAAGGTATCAGATGGTGTGTGAAGGGACTCTCAGCCGCAGGTATCAGATGCTGAGTGAAGAGTCTCTTAGTCTCCAGGAGCAACTTTGGCAGACGTCTGCTCCTGGAGAGATCCCTGCTGTGCAGCTCGCTGTTGTACAGGAGATTTCAGTGGGTACAGGGAGGCGAAAAGTATTTATAGGATGAAGCGATGGACTTGTAGTCAAACCCCACTTGGTGTTTTCGCAGCTGTGTCAGTTTTAGTTTTGTCTAGCCCCAGCTTGCTCTGGTGCTGCTATCTCCAGATAAGATGTGTCCTGGACTCCTTGGTGCCTGAGAAGATGTGGCCTTGCATGGTTCTCATGGTTTGCACAACAGAGCTGCTGTAGGTCAGGCCTGCTTGACCATGATGCCTGAACCAAAGCCCTGCTCTTTCATCCATGGGGGGCATCTATAATACCCCCTACCTCCCCCCCCCCAGCGTCCATAAGCTTTTACTCACTGCCAGCAATCACAGTCCAAAAAGTACCAGAACCAACAGCCCCAAAACCAAAAAATCCCATCCCCAAAAAAGAAAGGTGCCATGCCAGCTGCCTACGAGCAGAGCAGGCAGATGGTGAGGGGCTGCTAGGTCTGGCTAGCAGAAAGCTGAGCAGTGAAGGGAAGGGGCATGGGACAGAGCCAGGGCACATTGCTTCTACACACAAACTGATGCCTTTAGGTTCAGGAGCCGTGCGCCGAGCACGGAAAACCGGGGCAGACTGCGGCGGGTAAGGTACGGAGAAGGGAACAGGAGACGCTACCCCAGCAGGACAACACGTCCGAAGGAGGCTGAGGAGCCTCTCACCGCGGGGCTGGACCGCGGCTCAGCCGCAAGCCCGCAGGGCTCGGGCAGGACGGACAGCGCAGGCTGTCAGAGAGCCGGGGCACTGGGGAACTACCGCCGGCCACCGGAGGGTGTCAGCGCTGCCGTACCAGGCTGCGCTGCCCCGCCGCCGGCCGTCCCGCGGGCACCCCCTTAGGGACCGGCGGGCCCCCTCCGAGGCGCCGCTGGTTGCAGTTCCCCCTTTGCCCGCGGTCCCCCTAACCCGGCTCCGCCTTCGGCTCCGCAAGGCACCGACGGCTGACGTCCCGCCTACCGGCGAGCCCCGCGCGCCGGGGGCCCGCCCCTCCCGCCGGTGACACCGGTTACCCCGGGGGCAACGAAGATGTTATGGGGGGGGAGGGGGGTGTGTGAAACAGCGGTACTCCTGGATGGGCGAGGGCCCCGACGGGGTGGGTGCGACGAAAGAAGCTGGGACGGGGGCCAAACACAGGCACCGTGGCGCAGGGCCGGGCCCCGCCGGTACCGGGCAGCGCTAGCCCTGTGCTTGGGCCGCGATGCAGCAGCCCCGGGGGGAGTGCGGCCCCGGGGTTGGATGCTGCACGATGCCGAACCGAGCTATGCCGCCCGGCGGCGCGCCGTACACCGGCGCATGCGCGGCGGGGGGCGGCGGGGCGGGAAGCGGGCGGTGCCGCCCCGCTCCGCTCCGCTCCGCACAGCCTCGGCGGGGCCGCCGCGCTGCTGCTGCCCGCACACAGGTACGGGGACCGGGCAGCGGGGACACAGCGAGGCCCGGGCCCGGGGGCGAGCGGGCGGGCGGGGAAGGGGGTTCCGGGGATCGGCCGCGCCCTGGTTCCTGGGGGGCTGCCGGAAACGGATGTCCCGGGGGGAGCCCACCCCACTCCGCCCCTCTCCGGTTACCGGGGAGTGAGGGAGGAGAAGCGTCCCGGTTACCGGGACCGCTCTGCCCCACCGGGTGCTCTGCGGTGGTACATGGGCTCTCGGGGGCCGGACACGCCTTGGTCTGGGTTAAGGGCGCGCCCCGTCGCCCCCCCCACCTCGGGCTGGCGGCACCCGAGCACCGACGCCCACCGTGAGACACGGTGCGGCTCGGGCTCGGTCCGGCCCCGTTAGTCCCGGCCCGCGCTTGCACTGTCCCAGAATAACCGCCGCAGGCCTCGGTCCGAAGCCTCCGCTTCAGGCCCCGTCGAGCATCCCCCGCCTCGGTGGTCCATAGGGACCGGACGGGAGAAGCTTGGCCGTGGCCCCCTCGAACCGGGGGGACTGCGGAGGAGCCGTGCGAAGCGTTCCCCGTGCTTCCTGCCCTCCCTGTGCAGAGGGACGCCAGAGGGAAGGGTGTCTCCCGCCCGCGGCGTGGCTTTGGGTGGGGACGCCCGAGGACACGCTCCCGATGGCAGTGCCGCAACCCGGCCAGGTCAGCCCGGCAGCTCCCGCCCGTGTTCCGGGACGGGGCGCTGCGGTGGGTGCTGCACGGCGGCACCGAGCACCATCGGTGTCCGCCGTGTCCCGGCTGGAGCTGCTGAGCCGGCAAGGGAAGCACAGCCCCGTCCGCTGCCTGTTCCCTGCCCCATTCTTTGCCTGCTAACTGTCGGATCCCACCCGTGTCCCTGTGCTCCCTGTCCCTTTGAATCTGCCGGCAGGATGTCTACATGCTTCTGCTGTGGCTTCATCGCTGGCTGTTAGACCCATATTTGGTAGCAATAATTGTTTACTCCCTTCTTCTCTCCCCGAGCCTTGCTGCTTAAGGAGGGGAGGGGTTATATCTGGGGGATCTTGAGCTTTGCAAGAGCCGGAGGGTTGCCTCCCTCCACTTCCTGCGGGCCATGGGGTGGACCCCCCCTAAGAGCTAAATGAGCAGGGGTGAGCACTGGCCAAGCACCCAGCTTGCTCACTGATTGGCAAGCCTTTGGGGCATCCCAAAGGTTTGGGGAAGGGCAGTGGGAAGGCTGAGGAAGGGAACCTGCGGTTCACCCTATTTTCCAGAGCTGAACTTTGCAGGATGCTGGGTGAAGAAATGCCCCTCAAAATACAGCAATGCTCTCTTCTGTTGTGCTTTCCCCTTTCTGCCCAGCCGGTGGTGTGGTGGTGGGCAAGTGAATGCTCAGCTCGCTTCCCCTAGTCAATGTGGGTGCCCACATTGGGTGAGAACACACACTGCACCCCAAGTGCTGCTTTTGGGGTGCTGTGCCAGCTCTGAATAGACACAGGAGAGGCTGGGGATGGAGGCCTGCCCTTGCTCAACCCCATGCCTGCCTGATGGTCAGCAGCCAAGGGGCACTGCCATTTGCACCCCATCCTTTTGGAGGACAGGGGATGCCAGGCAGGAGCGGGCAGATCTGGGGATGCATGGGAAACAGCAGCAGTTAACAGCTAGAGCTGCTGTCATCCTCCATCTCAGCTGCTGTCCCCTGCCTGTTCCCATCATCAAGCAGGGCTGCCCATCCAGTGGGGATGAGACGGTGGTCCTGCCCCTGGGTAACAGCTGAGTGGCCATGGAGCTGGCCCCAGTGGCTGCTCGTGCCCCCCATGAGCAAGCTCAGCTGGAAGAAGCTGTCTTCCACCTGATGTGGACATGGGGCTGGGGAAGAGGAACTGGGCTGAATGGTGTTGGCAGCAGGGCTGAGGCAGCTGGTGCAGCCTTCCATGGGTGTGGGGCTGAGCAACCCATGCGCCTGCCATGGTCCCATATGGACCAGCCAGAGCCAGCTCTGCCTTCTTAACCAGGTTAATTTTTGATCCCGTTCCTTGTGCTGATATGACAGCAAACGTGGTGGCCTGATACCTGCCTGCCTGTGCTGGCAGCTGGCAGCCCAATGACTCTGGAAAACCCCAGCAGTGGGGTGGATTGCAGCTGATGGTGCTTCCTGCAGCCTGGGGTGGTCCGGAGTGGGGCCTTTCCCAAGTGAGACTTGGCGTTGCTGTAATAAAACCCAAAAGAACCAACAAACCCAAACTGCATCCACGGCCTCCCTTAGAAAAGAGCATGATAAAAATGGCAATATCGCCGCTTTCTAAAGATTTACGGTTTGTTCTGGAAACTGTCCTCAGAGCGTGCCAGCAGGCTGCTGCTGAATTGTTGGTTGATTTTAAGATAAAAACCCTCCTCTGTAACCGTCCTCGCAGCGCTAAGCTCGACCGGCACAAATATAGCAGCTATGTCACGTGGTGGAAAACTCGCTGTCAGTGGTCTCTGCAGTACGTGGTGGCTCCTTGGGCTGCACTGCCTTTAAGCTGAGACCTCCGCACCAGGGTGGGTTTGCCCATCAAGGTGCAGGGTGGGATGGGGGCAGCCCTGGTGGGGTGGGACCCTATGAAGAAGACCCCTCTCCTGTTGTGGGATCAGCTCAGGAGTGTGCTGGTGGCTCAGGGGGCTGCAGCTTGCTGTGAGAGGCAGAAGTGTGTTAGTCTGGCTGCCAGCTGGTGGGCTCGCTGCTCTGATGCCTTATCTGCCTTTGCATACCCACAGCCGATCGAGAACAGGTATGCTTGCTCTGGAGGTGAACCACTGCAGAAATCTGGTGTTTGTGCATCGAGACTCGGTTTGTTTGGGTTCTGTTTTTTACCTCTTTCCAGAAGAACAGCTTGAATTCCACTGTCCTTTTCCTTTGTTTTCCTGGTCGGCAGCACCAGGCTCCCACGGTGTCTCATCCCTTGTGTCTAGTCCAGCTTTTCCTTCCCCACGTGGGGAGCAGAGAGGTCTGCAGAGGCCGAGCCCTGCGTTGGTGCCTTCACAGGAGGCAGCAGAGACACAAGCGCTGTGTGATTAACTGCTGACAGATCTCTCCATGGTTTGAGGAGGTGTATTTATGCAGCAGAGAGCATTTCTGCTTTAGACATTGATGTCAGCAAAGCTCAGCTGCTGGAGCCTGAGCTGCTCCTGTAGGGTACAGGAATTAAAGTGAACAATCTCCCCTTCCTCCTCTTGCGTCTTTAGCAAGTTCCCTGCAGAGTTCTGAGCATAACTCAGGAGTGTCAAGTCTTGAGCATTTATCCTTCCTGTGGGGTTTTAGCCCCTATGGAGGGTGTACTAAGGGGGGCTGATTTTGGGTGGCTTGAGGCAGGCAAGAGGAGGCTGCAGAAATGGCTGGCCATGGGCTGGCTCCTCTCAGTTCCTCTCTGCTGCTTGGTGTCTTCCCCTCCCCTTCCTCCATGGTCTCTGACCTTGTCCTGTCAGGGGCATGTTCTCCTTTTCCTGTGGAGGGACGGAAAGCAGCTTTATGCTCAACTCGAGATTATTTTTAGATATAGAGAAGATGGCCCAGTGACCACAGCAGCCTGCCCTGTGCATGGAATATTCATAAAGCCCTTTATGCAGCAGGGTGTTCCTCGTCCCTGTGGCTCCGTAGCTTTGCTGGTGCTTCCGGATGGAGGGCAGCGGCACAGGCGGCTGCTTCTTCTGCCTCTTCCCCCCTTGACACCAAGCTCTCTTGCTTCGGACCCGAAATGCATTTCATTCCTCATCAGCGGAGCCATGGGGGCTGCGGGCCTCCGCAGAAACATTGCAGAACAGCTCAGGAATGCAGAGCTGGAGCTGCTCCATGTGCTGGCGGAGGCGGCACACTCCCCTGTCCCTGCTTCCCATCCCGCACCACCAGCATGGCTTTATGGCTCTGCAGGAGCAGGACCCTTGCCCTTTGAGTCACTGCGGGACAAAATCAGATGCAGGAGCTATTTATCCATCACAGATTGTGCCCCTGGCCAGCTCAGGTCCATGGTTGGGAGCAGCCCACACCGAGGTACCCCCCTTTTCGCATGCGGGACCAGAGCTGGCAGTGCCAGGTGGGGATGCACAGGCTCACTGTGCTGCTGTGGTGGAGGGAGGCTGCCAGCAAGTCTTGCCCAAGAACCTTAGGCCAGACTCAGGATGCATGTAGCTGGTAACCATTCCCTGACAGCCATAATAGGAGGCCTCATAGAAGCAAATCAGTCAAAAAGAGAACAAGCAGATGTGGTGCAGCCCACCAGTGTTCTTGCATCCTCCTGAGGCAGCTTGGGTGGATGCAGAGCAAGGGACTCCTTCCCCATGAGCAGGCTCTCAGGGAGGGGAAAAGGCATGTCACTGCTGGAGAGCATGGGGTTGGGGTTGGATGGGAACTGGGAATGCTGAGAAAGGCAGGGAGCAGCGAGGCAGGGCTGAGGACCTGGTGCAGGGACCCTGATATGTAGCAGTAAACCCAAAGGGAAGGGCTCAGAAGCCCTACAAGCTGTGTCAGGCAAGCAGAGTGCTTATTTACACCTCCTTTTTTTGTGTTATTAACGATTTTACTCTGCTATAGGATATCACTGTTCTAATTAGGTGTTAAACCTCATGTTATGGAGCCCTGTTGAGGGCTGTGTATCTGAAGCTGATACACACAATCTTTGAAGCTCAAAGCTGATCCTTCAAGCTGGACCCAGCGTGGGGCCTGTTTCAGATGGCATGGTGTAGTTCTCATGTGCCCATGCAGCAAGACCTGCGGTGGCTGATCCTTTGCCCTCCTGCACATCATGCTGTGCGCAGGCTCCCTGGTGCTGGGTTCCTGCAGTCGCTGCTGCCATAGACCCCACACTCTGAGCGCTCACTGTGTGAGTGGTGCTTCCCCCAGGCAATCATGTTTAACGGGTGAGGTCGATGCCTGCTGCCCTTATCTCGCCTCCCTGAGACCTCCAGGCTTTTCCATCCCTCTGTGTCCCTCTGTGCTGAGGCTGCCGGCTCAGCACTGTCTGCTGGTGACATGGAGGGCCCTGGTAAGTGGGGCAGGGCCATGCCAGCACCGGGTCAAAGCTTGGTTTTCCTCTTGTGGCTTCTGTGTCATGGCAGGTTTAATTATAACCTGTTCCGTCACACTGTGCTGGCTTATCTTGTGTGCTCCTGCATGCTCGCTTCCTCCTTGCTGGCAACATCTCTACCGGGTGCCAGCTGCTGTCAAATAGGCTTTGGGACCTCAGCACAAGGGGACAAGGGTCCCAGTGTGGGCCAGAGACCCTAGGGTCAGCACGGGGATGGAAAGTGGGACCCCTCCCTGGGCTTGCTGTCATGGAGCACAGCTCTTGCTCACCAGTAGAAGCTGGGTCCTGGCTTTTGGGGAGCAGAGATGCTGCCGTAGGGGAGAAGGAAGAGGAAGGACCCTGTTCTCTGGAGGGGTCAGCAGTCAGAGCTAACCCGTCTCTCTCCTCTAATAGGTGACACAGGAGTGGGGACAGCCCAGCTGCCACCATGGTTGCCCTGTCGCTGAAGATCAGCATTGGCAATGTGGTGAAGACGATGCAGTTCGAGCCCTCCACCATGGTGTATGACGCCTGCCGCATGATTCGTGAGCGGGTGCCGGAGGCACAGATGGGGCAGCGTAAGTCCACAGTGGGGATGGGTGCCCAGGTTAGATCCTAGTCTCCCTTTTCTCTCCTGTTTCTGTGATCATATGGGCTTCCACAGATCAGTGGTGGGTTGGGGGGAGTAATGTCGAGGTCTTCCTGCCCACTTGAAGCAAAGGATGAGCTCCTCAGGCTCCCTCCTTGCCACCCCAGGAGAAATACAGGTGTTTTGGAAGGTAGGAAAGCACGTTTGGAAGTAAAATACTTGAGCAGTATGAGCCTGCTGCCCTTTCTGCCTCTGCTCCTGTTTCCTGCTTGCATTCATCACCCATAGCCAGGACTAGGTGGATTTAAACAGTTGCAGGCATTAATAAACCATGTAAGTTAGTTTCTCCTTTTTGGGGCATGTATTGGGTCTGTTCCCCACTGGCAGCTCTCTGCCAGACCCATGCTGCTGCTCCATTACCTTGCTAAGCCTTCTCAGCCCTCCCTGCTGCCACTGGGCTCAAAATCAAGTGTATGGCTCAGAAGCTGATGATGTGACTCACACCCACGAGGACATGGCCTGTCCCTGTCTTGGATGGAGGGGGGGCTGGAGCTCTGGGACACCATCCCAGCGGCTCTCCTGGGTCCCTGCTGCCCTGCAAGCAGCTGTGCCACGGGAGATCGGCAGCGAGCAGGGTCGGGAGTCGTGGGAAGAGGAGGGAGTGTGGTGACATCTGGAAGCAGTGAATTCCTTGAGGATGAAAG
The DNA here is from genome assembly GCA_002631895.1 of Agapornis roseicollis. Classification (NCBI taxonomy): domain Eukaryota; kingdom Metazoa; phylum Chordata; class Aves; order Psittaciformes; family Psittacidae; genus Agapornis; species Agapornis roseicollis. The sequence continues at coordinate 34,720 of NDXB01006098.1, read as the reverse complement.
GAAATGCCTTCTCATGGCATGGCCGGCTGGCCAGCGGTCCGGCAGACTGTAGCTTTCGGTTTCAGAGAGGGGATGAGCGTCCCTATGGATGTGGGGCTGTACTGGTGTTGGAAGGAGCATTACGTTTCCTGCTCCTGGGCATGAGCCAGCCTGCTTGTGAAAAAACAGCCGAGGGGAAAACCTTAAAGGGGACTGCTTATTCCCGAGTTCCTTTCCAGCTGCTTTGCTGTTCCTGTCAGCTCCTCACAGTTTTATTTTCCCTTGCAAGTGGCTCCCTGTTGGAGCTGTGCTGTTTTTTCTGTCACCTTTGGGTGGTATATTCCCAGCCCTGCTCTTGCTCTGTGTCAGGAAGTGCCTTTCCCCACTCAAGCTGTGGATCTGTGGCAAGCTGCTCCCTTTCCAGTGCATTAGAGCTGTCCTCTTGGAATCTGCTGTGAAAATAGCTTTGGGTTTGGGGTTGTTTTTTCTCAATGTAAAAATAAGATGGCAAGGCTCCGTGCTTTTCCTGCTCCCTGTTTAGTCAGATCCCGTCGGTAGCGTGAGCCAGGCAGGCGTAGGGCAGCTCAGGAATTTGTCCCTCCCCACAGAGAGCTGCCAACAAGATGACGAGTTATAAACAGAGCCAGCCAAGACAGCCTGCGGCGCTGGGTTGTTGCAGAGGTGGAAAAGGACCTTTCCCAGGGCAAAGACAGGTGTGGTCCTGGCCTCTTGCAGCATGAAAACAGGGTTATCCCTGTGGGTATGAGCTGGGGTGCCGCTGCGCAGGCTCAGCAGCAGCGGTTGCACTGGGTACCCTGGCTGCAAGGGAGCAGGATTTGGTGAACAGCACTGATTCACCATCTCTGAGGCCTTGTGAGGCTTGATCCCTTACTCCTTCAGCCTCATCCTCCCCAGCCAGGGGAGTCCTGGCTTCTTTAGTCCCTCATAACAAGGCTTCATCGTTTATGTTGCTTTTCTCTGTCTCTTTCCAAACTGTGCTGTGTCCTTCTGGGAAGGTGCAGACCACACCACCACTGAGTACTCAAAGTGTGGATGAGCCTAGGTTTCACAACCTGTTCCCAGCACCCTTCCTGGTGATCCCATGTGCTTTCACTGCTGCTAGCACAGTGCACCGAACACTTCTGAGAGCTGTCACCCGCAGCTCCAAGCTTTTCCTTGTGTTGTGACTGTCAGTTCCAAGTTCAACATTGTGTAGGCATGCTTCAGACAGCTTTTTCATATACAGCTATGGCAAAACATGAAGTTTGCTTGCCAGATTTGTTGCCCACTCGTTAGGTTTAGGCTCCAGCATTCACAGTGCTGCTGTGCTCCACGTGCAGGGCTGCCCTGCTGCACCTCCCTGGCAGTGTTCAAGGCCAAACTGGACAGGGCTTGGAGCAACCCGCTCTAGTGGAAGGTGTCCCTGCCCATGGCAGGGGATTGGAACTGGATGAGCTTTAAGGTCCCTTCTGGCCCAAACCATTCCATGATCTTGGAATCTTCCATGATCTTCCTGCCTGCTCAGGATTACCCTGGCAGAGCCTTTACCTGTTTTTCAGCCAACGATTTTGGGCTGTTCCTCTCGGATGAAGACCCAAAGAAAGGGATCTGGCTGGAGGCAGGGAAGGCTCTGGACTACTACATGCTTCGCAATGGGGTAAGCATCCATCCTACATCCTTCCAGCTGGTAACTGCTTTGGCTCCAGATGTGTCCTCAGTGTGGAGCTGGTGTGGTTGCCTGCCCTGCTGCCTTGCATCTTGCCCTACAGCACCCCGTAGTTGCACCAGGGAGATGGGAGCTGATGGTGGGACGTGTGTGCCGTGCACTGGTGCAACTGCTGGAAGCTGTGCTCTGCTGTGCCCACAGGATACTATGGAGTACAAGAAGAAGCAGAGGCCCCTGAAGATCCGCATGCTGGATGGGACAGTGAAAACAGTGATGGTGGATGACTCCAAAACTGTCACGGACATGCTCATGACAATCTGTGCCCGGATTGGTGAGAGGAGGGGACAGCAACAGGGGCAAGGGAGGTGGGGAAAGATTGCAGTGTCAGATGGGGATACTGAGGGAGCAGCAGCAGCTCCATGGAGATGTAATGGGGATATGGGGTGCATGATGCTAGGGAGGGAGCACTGCTCTGCACCCCTGTGTTCTTTCAGGCTCTTTGCTGTATTTGGCAGCAAGTCCTGTTGAGCTTGGTCCTCTGCTGTCCTGCAGGCATCACCAACTACGATGAGTACTCGCTTGTTCGGGAGATTATGGAAGAGAAGAAGGAGGAGGTCACTGGCACCCTCAAGAAGGACAAGACCCTGCTGCGAGATGAGAAGAAGATGGAAAAGCTCAAGCAGAAGCTGCACACAGATGATGAGTGTAGGTGCCTGCACATGCAGTGGATGGGATCAGCCCCTGCTGAGGGCCCTGGGGAGAGGAGCAGGGACCCCTGCTGGGGTAATAGCCACTACAGGAGAGTGGAGAGATCTGTGATGAGGGAGCATGTTCCACACTCCCTGGAGTGTCTCCTGGAAACCCAGGGCAGAGGGCAAATGCTGGGATGCACCAGACGGATGCTGATTTCTCACTGTGTGTGAGCAGCCTCGGGGCAGGGATTGGCCCTGCTTTAGTGCCTGTCCCTGCTCATGCGCTGTCCTTGCCTGCAGTGAATTGGCTGGACCACGGCCGGACCCTGCGTGAGCAAGGCATTGACGACAATGAAACGCTGCTGCTGCGGCGCAAGTTCTTCTACTCTGACCAGAACGTGGACTCACGAGATCCTGTACAGCTCAACCTGCTCTACGTGCAGGTACAGCTCTCTGGAGCTCCGCTGCCAGGGCTGATGGCTGAGGGCTTTGGCCAAGAGCCACTAGAGAGGGGGGAGCTTCAGGATGCACAGTTATCTCCTGGGTAAGATCCAACTATGTCAGTCACAGCCCTGCCCTCTGTGTAGTCCAGCACTCCCCAGGGGATTTCATGTCTCCTCTGTCCGATAGGAATCACCTTGGAGTCCTGCTGCTCTTCCTCTCCCAGGCTTGGTGACGGTCCCTCTGGGGACAACCTAGTCCTAAATCCTTTCTTTTAGGGCCGCTTCTTTTAAGCCTGGAAAACAGGTCCTGCCTGTTGTGGAGGGAAGCAGTGGCAAGGCAGCCCAGCCAACAGCAGTGCCTCCTCTTCTCACACAGGCTCGCGATGACATCCTGAACGGTTCCCACCCTGTCTCATTCGACAAAGCCTGCGAGTTTGCTGGGTACCAGTGCCAGATCCAGTTTGGGCCGCACAATGAGCAGAAGCACAAGCCAGGCTTTCTGGAGTGAGTGTTTCCAGGAGCCCCTGGGCTTGTCTTGGGTAGTTCAAGCCTCTTCAGTGGTTCAAGCAGCTTAGAATCATAGAATGGTTTGGGTTGGAAAGGACCTTAAGATCATCCAGTTCCAACCCCCCTGCCATGGGGGCAACTAATCCATGCCACCCAAGGCTCTATCCAACCTGGCCTTGAACACTGCCAGGGATGGGGCACTTACAACTTCCTTGGGCAACCCATTCCAGTGCCTCACCACCCTTACAGTAAAGAACTTTTTCCTTATATCCAACCTGAATTCCCCCTGTTTTAAGTTTAAACCAATTTCCCCATGTCCTATCACTACAGTCCCAGCACTGCACCAGCACATGGAGGTCTGACTGCCTCTGCTACAACCCCTCCATGCAAGGGGTGCCAGCCCCACGTCCTCCTCCTCCTGGCACCCCCAAGGGACACACAGCCAGCTCTGATGGGGGGTCCCAGACAACCATTTGCCCTTCTCTGATGCCACAATATGGGCTGCATCCTCAGCCCATCCACCCTGCACTGAGGCAGCTTTCATTACTGCAGCAACCTCTCCCACATCCTTCCTGCTCCCAAAAACTCCCAGCCCGTGCCCTGGCAGAGGTTCATCCGAGGCTCTGGGTTTGGCCTCTTTCAGTTGAAGACAAACACCGGCTTAGTCTGTGCTGCTAACAGCTGGCTTGGGTGTCTCTTGGCAGGCTCAAGGATTTCCTACCCAAGGAGTACATCAAGCAGAAAGGGGAACGCAAGATCTTCATGGTATGTGCAGGGGCATGTTGAGACCTGGTCTTCTCTTTCCTCCCTACCAAAGGTTGAGGCTGATGTTGTCTTTGGAGGCAACACATAGCAGTTTGGTGGGTGAGAAATGGGAGCAGAAGCTGTAGGTGAAGCAGATAAGGCAGCTCTTGTGGTCCCAGAAGTCAGAGGGATGCTGTAGCAGGGTCAGGGGATGTCGGTGGGGTGGGGAGAGCCTGGGAGGGCTGTGACAGTGATGGTGGCACAGCCAGGGGACTGCGGAGCTAGTGTGATACTGTCTTTGCTGTTGCAGGCGCACAAGAACTGTGGGAATATGAGTGAGATTGAAGCCAAAGTTCGCTATGTGAAACTTGCCCGTTCCCTTAAGACATACGGAGTCTCCTTCTTCTTGGTTAAGGTAGAGCCGCAACCCCCTTGGTCCCACCTCTCAGCAACCAGAATTCCTCTTCTTCAGCATCCCTCCATTTGTTGTGTCTTCAGTTGCTGCTCCTCAACCCATATTGCTCCAGTTTTCCCTCTGTCTCCAGTGTCCTTCTTCCTGCCTTTCCCTGTGCACTGCCTTCCCATTCCTTGGTTCATGCTTTTTCTCATTTTCAAGCCCTGTGTCACAAGCAGAAAGTGTGGCCTGTGCAGCAGCAGCAATCTATGGCTACCAAAGGTCTCTGCCTGAACGGATCAGCCATAACCCTTCTGTTGTGGCCCACAGGAGAAGATGAAGGGGAAGAACAAGCTGGTGCCTCGGCTGCTGGGGATCACCAAGGAGTGTGTGATGCGTGTAGATGAGAAGACCAAGGAAGTGATTCAGGAGTGGAACCTGACCAACATCAAGCGTTGGGCAGCATCACCCAAGAGCTTCACCCTGGTAGGGACCAGCCCTCGTCCTTCCCATCCCAATGCCAGTGATGCCCTATGGGGGGCTGCTCTCAGCCCACCCCCTCTTTTGCCAGCCCCATGGTGGGACAGCCCTGCCCTCCTCTGGTGCCGCTCCTGACTCTTGTTTTGAAGGCTGGCACTTATGTGCTTAGCACATACCAGAGGGGCTCAGGGTGGCTGCCAGTGCCACAGTGCTACCCTTTGCCCTGCTGTTGCAGGATTTTGGGGATTACCAGGATGGTTACTACTCAGTGCAGACCACGGAAGGGGAGCAGATCGCACAGCTGATTGCTGGCTACATCGATATCATCCTCAAAAAGGTGAGGCCATGCTGGGAAGGGCAGTGAAAACCAGCTCCTCTGTGGAGAGGGATGCATGATGCCCCTTCCAGCTGCTTCAGCTGGCACATGGAGAGCTGGAGCTGGGTCGGGGGGGGGTATGGTGGGATGGTGGTGGGCTGCAGGAGGAGGGGAAGGCTGGGAAGCATGTGCTGGCTGACACATTTTCTCCTTCCCTCTGCAGAAGAAGAGCAAAGACCACTTTGGACTGGAGGGGGATGAGGAGTCCCCCATGTTGGAAGATACCGTGTCTCCAAAGAAGTAAGTTCTCCAGAAGCAAGGGAGCTGCCAAGCAGTTGAGTGGAGAGGAGGCTCCAGCCAAGCTTGCAGCACAGCATACATGGAGGAAGAGCAGCCACTCCCACAGTCCATGGGGCATCCCTTGACCTAGTCCTTCTCCCTGTTTCAGGTTGACTGTCTTGCAGCAGCAGTTTAACCGTGTAGGCAAAGCAGAGTTGGGTGCAGTGGCCCTGCCAGCCATCATGCGCACAGGGGCTGGAGGGCCCGAGAACTTCCAGGTGGGCACAATGCCACAGCCTCAGCTGCAGATCACCAGTGGCCAGATGCACAGAGGGCACATGCCTCCCCTGGTAAGCTCTCCCTGTGCCCACACAGACCCCAAAGGGTGCCCATCTTGTAGACCCATCCATTTGGGTCCATGAGCTGCAGTCCCCTGGCTGCAGCTTCTCCTCCAGATTGAGCTGCCCCAAGCTGCTGTGTCTGAGCAGCCCCACCAGTGCTCTGCTATGCAGCATGGCCCTGTGCCTGCCTTTGGTGTCCCCCATGTCCTCTGCAGTGGGAGAACCACTTGGAAAAGGCCATGAGGAGGCTGTTTTCTTTGCCCCACTCCACCTGCTTAGGGCTTGCTGTAAAAACCTTGTGGGGTCCCATTGCATGTGCTCCCTGGTCCCCCAGAGCAGGTTAACTGTGACTTGCTTGTACCATCGTGGGACTGGGAATTTCCCAGTGGGAGGTGCAAAGGGGAGACCCCCTTTTTACTAGATGCCCCCCCCTCATTATGGAGACACCTACCCAGAGCACTGTCACCAGCAGCATGTTACACCATGTTGCGGGTGGGAGGGTCATGTGAGAAATATTTAAGCCTAGATTTCAAGCCTCCAGCGTATCTCTGTGTGTCTCTGTGTTGCAGACTTCAGCCCAGCAAGCCCTGACCGGCACCATCAATTCCAGCATGCAGGCTGTGCATGCAGCCCAGGCCACACTGGATGACTTTGAGACGTTGCCACCCCTGGGGCAGGATGCTGTGAGTGTTGGTGAAGGCTCTGTGGAAGGGAGAGCCTTGCTGGAGGTTATTGGCTCAGCTGGGTGAGGCTGGTCTCATTCCCAGGAGATGTGTAAACAGCTCCTGGGGAGATCTGCTGCCTGCAAGGAGGTGGGATTGCATCGACTGTATCCCCAGGAGAGGAGGGGACACTTGGTCGTCTTGCTTCATCAGGATGGGTTGGGGAGTTTGAGGTGGTCACAGCTCTTCCTTCTCTCTTCCTTGTCTCCTCTTTCCATCTGTCTGTATGAGCATGACTGCAGTTACCCACCACCTCCACCACCATCTTCTGACCCTGTTCTACTCATTTCAGGCATCCAAAGCTTGGCGCAAAAACAAAATGGATGAGTCAAAGCACGAGATCCACTCCCAAGTGGATGCTATCACTGCCGGCACAGCCTCAGTGGTCAACCTCACAGCAGGTATGTGGAGGGTTGAAGAGGGATGCCCCATTTTGGACAAGGCTTGGTGTCTCTTGTCTGCCGGAAGGTCACAGCTCCTGCGCTCCATCAGAGGCTGGATGAGCCAGTCTTCCCCAGCTAGAGCTGAATCAGCCCTGACTGCTGCTAATATGCCTGTAGAGCTGGTCATGCCCCTGCAGCTCACCCTGGCTTTGCCCAGCCCAGTCCTTCCTCCCAATCTTCAGTTGACCAGCGATCCTCTAGATGAGAGGTGCATGCTGTCCAGTCCCTGCCATAGCTCTGAGCACAGCTGCTGCATGGTGCAGCTCTTTCCCTATGCTCTCCTGCTCAAACTCAGCTGACGCAGGCTTAGGAGCCAGAGGATCTCTTCCTGTGTTCCCAGGAAATAATCACCTCAGTGACAGACATGGTGATGCTCTTGGAGCATCATGTGAAGTGCATCCCATCCTACACCTCTCTTCCTGTGCAGGGGATCCAGCAGACACAGACTACACCGCTGTGGGCTGTGCTGTTACCACCATCTCGTCCAACCTGACGGAGATGTCCAAGGGTGTGAAGCTGCTGGCTGCACTGATGGAGGATGAAGGAGGGAATGGCCGACAGCTTCTGCAGGCTGCCAAGAACCTGGCGAGCGCTGTCTCAGACCTGCTGAAAACAGCACAGCCTGCCAGTGCTGAGGTGAGGGGCAGGAGGGACCATCAGGAGAGGGTTTTGTTGCTTGGTCTTGAACCCAGTGTTGATCTTGGCTCGTTCCTTGCAGCCTCGCCAGAACCTCCTGCAGGCTGCTGGCCTGGTGGGCCAGACCAGTGGGGAGCTGCTGCAGCAGATAGGGGAGAGCGACACTGACCCCCGGTTCCAGGTTAGTGCAACCGAAGACTCTCACTCCCTAAAACTATCAGCTCTTGCACAGGACCTGGCTCCGGGCACAGTGACTTTGCTGAGGGAGGGGACAGGCCGTTGCCCACCTCTGTCCCTAGAGCCACAGTGATATAACACCTTTTATCTTGTGGATTCCCATGTAGATCCCAGAAAGCCGGCGTGCTTGGATCCTGCCTGCCTCTGACCCAAAGACGGTAAAAAAGGGGGCTGTAGGCACGGTGTGGTCCCTGCCCTCTCCAGCGTGAGGGGTGCTCCTCTGAGGACAATCAGCTGAACTCTTTGGAGAAGGGCTCTTGTCAAAATGCTGCTTCTCTGGTGGTTGGCTCTCAGAAGTCCATGCACTCGGGTCATCCCTGTATGAGCACTGTTGTGAGTCCTCTGCTCCTGCCTGTGAGAGCTGCAGGATGGCTGCAGCATCATGAGGTGGTTTAGTTTGGCTTCCAGCTGGCTTGTTTTCCTGCCGCTGCTCCTTCCAGCACAAGTGAGATAGCACAGTGTGCTGGGTAGGAGGACCTAGCCATTATGCAGACCAAAACAGCCTCCAGAAACAAGGTGTTTCTGGTCACCGTGACCTCAGCATAAATAGAAAAGCCTTGACATTTAGACAAAGAGAACAGAAAAGGCAACAGCAAGGGAGAAAGCCATGCTCAGCCAGACAGCAGTGCCAGCACAGGAGCATCCCCATGAGGCAGGTTTAGGACCTGGAGGACAATTTGCACACATGTTGTGGAATGCTGTGCCTCTGAGCTGTCAGACCCGAGTGTATCTACTTCCCTTCTTGTGCTCTGATGCAGTAGTCTGGAGACTCTGGAGCTGGGTGCATGCGCTCTCTGCTCTCTCCTCCTGTCTGGAAAGGTGGTGGATTGCAGGGGGAACAGTCCTGGCTTGCAGGAGGCGAGGGGATGCTGTGGCACTGACTTGGTGGCTGGAGACTTTGCTGTCTTTAGTGGGGCTCCTCACTGTGAGCACGCACACAGCAGGAGGGTTGCAGGCACATCGGGCAGTGAGCTCTGTCTGGCACCGGTGCTGCCACTTTTCACCGGCAGCATGTCACAGGAGCTAACCCTGGTGTACAGTCATGTCGGGTGCCCTGCAGGAAAGCAGTTCGCTGTGTGCTGGTCGCTGTCTGTTGTGTGCTGGCAGGGTGGCCCCATGCCTTCCCTGCTGCCCTGGGGGTAAGGAGGCCGGGTGCTGTGTCATGCCTCTCCTTTAGCCCCAGCAAGGACTGTAGAGATGTAGCCTGTTGCGAAGGAGCTGGAAAATAGCTGGTATGTCTGCAATACAGATGACCAGAAACAGTATCTCCTGCTCCCCTCTTGCTTGTGGGGTGAGTCTGTGGGCAGGCAGATGCCCCTGGTGTGGCTGTGCCATAGCAGCTTGTGCCTGCCATTTGGCAGGAGGGGTTTGTAATTGTTTGGCTTTGCATCCCTCCATGTAAAGCTCAGCAGTGCCTTGCAGAGCTTGTTGCTGTGGTACCATCAGGAACTTGAAGCAGTCGTTGCCTAGGCAATAAGCAGGTCAGCAATAAGCAGGTCACAGGTGCTGGGATGATGCTGAGCATTGCCTGAGCTGCGCCAGGTGGTGTTTATGGCAGTGCTGTGCTGCAGCTTCAGGCCATATTACAGCCTCACCACTGGCTGTAGCACACAGTAGAGGGGGAGTCAAGGTGCTGCCAGCCACCCCAGGCGATCCATGATGTCGGTGCTGGGACCAAGCGGATGAGAGGCCTCTGAGAGCTTATGTTTCCCAGCTGAATATTTCACGAGCGCCCTGCAGGCGGCTGCCATTGCTCCTGCTATAGTGGCTCCTGCACTGACCCCCTCCATTCCCCACAGGACATGCTCATGCAGCTGGCAAAGGCAGTGGCCAGCGCCGCAGCCGCGCTGGTGCTCAAAGCCAAGAACGTGGCTCAGAAAACGGAGGACGCGGCACTGCAGACGCAGGTGATCGCTGCTGCCACCCAGTGTGCCCTCTCCACCTCCCAGCTGGTGGCCTGCACCAAGGTAAGCAGCAAGGCTTTAACCCGTGCCTCAGTGTGGTGGCATCACTGGCGTAGTGGCAGCTCCACAGTGGGGTTATGGGTGTGCGAGAGCTACACTTCCTAAGGTGGGATATTATGGGTCTGGCACAGCTTGGTCTGTGGTCTTTGTCACTGCGCCTAAGCACTGTATATCCTCTGTGGAGGAGCAGAAGCCAGAGGCAGCTATTCCTGCACATCTCCTGCACAGAGCCCACTACGCTTGCTCTCTCCTTCTCTCCAGGTAGTAGCACCCACAATCAGCTCACCAGTGTGCCAGGAGCAGCTGATCGAGGCTGGCAAGTTGGTGGCCAAGTCAGCAGAGGGCTGTGTGGAGGCATCCAAGGCAGCTACCAGTGATGACCAGCTCCTGAAGCAGGTTGGGGTGGCAGCCACTGCTGTCACCCAAGCCCTGAATGACCTGCTGCAGCACATCAAGCAGCATGCCTTGGGTGGGCAGCCCATCGGGCGTTATGACCAGGCCACTGACACCATCCTCAATGTCACCGAGAACATATTCAGCTCCATGGGCGATGCTGGTGAGAGCCCTGATGGCAACCGAAGTAGAGCATGGTGGATGGGGAGGCATTAGGGAGCCTGTGGACTTGCTAACGGGGCCACCCTTCCTTCCTGTCCCAGGGGAAATGGTACGTCAGGCTCGTATTCTGGCCCAGGCCACTTCTGACCTTGTCAATGCCATCAAAGCTGATGCGGAAGGAGAGACAGACCTTGAGAACTCACGCAAGCTGCTGAGTGCGGCCAAGATCCTGGCTGATGCCACTGCGAAGATGGTGGAGGCTGCGAAGGTCAGTGGTGTGGGACAGGAGGAATGCTGGCTTTGGCCCCCAGCCCCATCTGATTACATCTGCTCAGGGTTGGGAAGGGGACAAACATCTCCTGGATGGGAAGTGATTCCCAGAGCAAGGTCCTGTACTGAGCCGGGGACCTTTGCGATGGAATGGGGCTCATCCTGGAGCTGTGAGTGGTAGCAAAGGAGCTGTTAGCTCTTGTGCAGCTGTGCTGTCTCAGAGAGGCTTTGGTCATTGGTAAGCAGCCAGGCTGCCTTAGGGGGGACTCCACAGCATCAGACCAGGGCGCAGAAGGTCCCTGTGGTCCCTGCGAGGTGTGATGGGTTTCCTGTTCTCTGCAGGGAGCCGCAGCCCACCCAGACAGCGAGGAGCAGCAGCAGCGCCTGCGTGAGGCTGCAGAGGGTCTCCGCATGGCGACCAATGCAGCAGCCCAGAATGCCATCAAGAAGAAGCTGGTGCACAAGCTCGAGGTGAGACACTGAGCAAGGGACCACGGAGGGCAAGCAGGCAGGGTCAGTGAGACCTGACCCGGAGCCCCCACATCCCTGCGCTTCCCAGAGGGATGAAGTCCTTTTTGGGTACAGCATCCATGCTGCATCCCACAGAGACCTCTCTACTGCTCCCTTCCCATGTGTGCACCTCGTTGCTTTGGGATGCTGGGTGGTGAGGGTGCTGGACTGTAGTGCGTGGTGGGGTTTCAGGGCAGGATGACCTGGTGGTGACCAGTGCTAACCCATGCCTCCATCTGTCAGCATGCAGCCAAGCAAGCCGCTGCCTCTGCCACCCAGACCATTGCTGCAGCACAGCACGCTGCTTCCTCCAACAAGAACCCTGCTGCACAGCAGCAGCTGGTGCAGAGCTGCAAGGTAAGGGCTCAGGCCTCATCCTGGCATCTTCCTTCTCCCATCAGCTGTGTTGGGGCTTCCTGCTCAGACACAGTGGGCAGGCAGGACCTTGGGGTCCTTGTGGAGCTTCTCCAGGAGCCAAACTTCTGGTCACTTGTTCTGGATTAGATCCATCTCCTCCCAGCATCTGCACTGATGTTCCTCTTTGGCAGGTGGTGGCAGAGCAGATCCCAATGCTGGTGCAGGGTGTCCGAGGGAGCCAATCCCAGCCAGACAGCCCCAGCGCTCAGCTTGCTCTCATTGCTGCCAGCCAGAACTTCCTTCAGGTACCTGTAATACCCTGAGTCTCCTGCATCAGCTCTGGTGTTACAGCTTTCCTACCCTGCCTGGCCTTCCCAGGATACTGTGAAACCTGCTGCACATGGGCAGCTAAATGGTGCTGTGCTTTCATCCCTTTCTCACTGCTTTTCCCTTTGCCCCGGCAGCCTGGTGGGAAGATGGTAGCTGCAGCCAAGGCCACCGTCCCTACCATCACGGACCAGGCCTCAGCCATGCAGCTCAGCCAGTGTGCCAAGAACTTGGCTGCAGCTCTGGCTGAGCTCCGCACAGCTGCCCAGAAGGTGAGAGGCTGGGTGCCATCCTTCAGGGGGAAACATGGGGACAGCCCATCAGCCGGTCATGGCTGGGCTCAGGGGTCACCCCACTCACCTTCCCTTCTCCCCATTGCAGGCTCAGGAGGCATGTGGACCCCTGGAGATAGATTCCGCTCTGGGTCTGGTGCAGAGCCTGGAGAGGGACTTGCAGGAAGCCAAGGCAGCTGCCCGTGATGGCAAGCTCAAGCCTCTGCCAGGGGAGACGGTGAGTGCATGGGGTGGTGCAGGGTGGGTGCTGGGGCAGGGGAGCCACCAGAATGTGCAGCCCACCATGTCCCCACTTATCACCCTGCAGATGGAGAAGTGTGCCCAGGACCTGGGGAACAGCACGAAAGCCGTCAGCTCTGCCATCGCTCACCTCCTGGGAGAGGTGGCCCAGGGCAATGAGAACTACACAGGTACCAATGTCAGCATCAGGGCTGGGAGAGGGGAGCATGCGGTGCCAGCAGCCACTGATCTCTCCGTCTCCCCAGGCATCGCTGCCCGAGAGGTGGCCCAGGCCCTGCGCTCACTCAGCCAGGCTGCCCGTGGTGTAGCGGCCAACACTGCCGACCCGCAGGCACAGAATGCCATGCTGGAGTGTGCCAGCGATGTGATGGACAAAGCCAACAACCTCATTGAGGAGGCACGGAAAGCCGTGGGCAAGCCTGGAGACCCAGAGAGCCAGCAGCGCCTAGCCCAGGTGGGAGAATGGGTATCTCAAGGGGCAGAGTGGGTACCCCCGGTAGGAGAATGGGTATTCTATGGGGGGAGAATGGGTACCCCGTGTGGGGAGAATGTGTACCCCAGGTGGGAGAATGGGTATCCTAGTGTGCCCTGCCATTCCCTGGGAAGGGCACCGGGCTGGCCATGGAATGGTGAACCCCTCTTTGTTTCTCTGCAGGTGGCCAAAGCAGTGTCACAGGCCCTGAGTCGCTGTGTTAACTGCTTGCCGGGGCAGCGAGATGTGGACGCTGCCATCCGCATGGTGGGAGAGGCCAGCAAGAGGCTGCTCTCAGATTCGGTGAGCTGAGCTGGGGCGGGAGGGGATGAGGGAAGCCTTGTAGACATGTGAACCAGCCTGTCTGCACTGGGTTCCTCTGGAGCATATCCCCAAGCAGCCCTTTGCCCTCCATCTCCATCCTCCCTGCTGCCTTTTCTAACTGGTCTCCCTGCCTCCAGTTCCCTCCCAGCACCAAGAGCTTCCAGGAGGCGCAGAGCCAGTTGAACCAGGCAGCTGCAGGGCTCAACCAGTCTGCCAATGAGCTGGTGCAGGCATCGCGTGGCACCCCGCAAGACCTGGCCAAGTCCTCTGGCAAATTTGGGCAAAACTTCAATGAGTTTCTGCAGGCTGGAGTGGAGATGGCCAGCCAGTCACCGGTGAGAGGGAGCACTCCTAGGGTGGTGCTGGGTGGTTTGGGATGCTGAGAGGGTGGCTGACCACAGGAAGGGTGGCTGGGCAGGGTGGTCTGGGTGGTTGTGGCCAATGCAGCTGGTGAGATGGGGTCTGGAGCTCTACAAAGCCACAGCAGCAGGGAGAAAGTGGCTTGGGTTGGTTCAGCGAGTGTTGTCGTTGGACGAGTTAGATGAAAGGAACTGGCTCAGCTTGAAAACCACCAAAGCAGACCCAGGGTGTGGAGCTTGGAAACATGCTGCAGGTAACTCTTCTTGGCTCCTTGCAGAATAAGGAAGACCAGGCGCAGGTGGTGTCAAACCTGAAGAGCATCTCCATGTCCTCCAGCAAGCTGCTGCTGGCTGCAAAGGCGCTTTCCGCCGACCCTGCAGCACCCAACCTCAAGAATCAGTTGGCAGCAGCAGCACGGTAGGAGGAACTGTGTGAGCTGCTTGCTGTAGCAGAGGAGCAGGGTTGTAGGGTGGTGTTGATCCATGGGTCTTTCTCCATTGTCCCTCACAGGGCTGTGACTGACAGCATTAACCAGCTGATCACCATGTGCACCCAGCAGGCACCAGGCCAGAAGGAGTGTGACAATGCCCTGCGGGAGCTGGAGGTGAGAAACCATATCTTGATGAGGCTGGGATAGCTGGGTGCTGTGATGGTGGGGTGGGGAGAGCTGCGCCCCACTGCGTGAGGCAGGAGGGAGCCAAGAGGGAGATACAAGCAGAGGGCATGGACTCTTCCCCTGGATGTGATGCCTGTGTCCCTGCAGACAGTGAAGGAGCTGTTGGAGAACCCCACCCAGACAGTCAATGACATGTCCTACTTCAACTGCCTAGACAGCGTCATGGAGAACTCCAAGGTGAGCCCTGAGCAGGTCTGGGGAAGGATGGGCCGGGTTTGGGAAGTTTGTGGGAGGCAAAGGGAAAGGCAGTTTCCCTTTGCTGAAGTGCAGCGAGCTCTGGGCCTGGGAGTGCTGCAGGAGCAGGAGCTGGTGTCCACAGCCGGTGTGTTCCTGCAGGTGCTGGGTGAGTCCATGGCTGGCATCTCCCAGAACGCCAAGAACAGCAAACTGCCTGAGTTCGGCGAGTCCATCAGTGCCGCCTCCAAAGCTCTCTGTGGGCTGACGGAGGCAGCTGCTCAGGTGAGACAGGCTCGGTCCCAGCCCTGAGCATTGCCCCTGGTGCACAGTTGCCATAGTACCCCTGCTCCTCCAAGCCTGTCCCTTGTAGGACAGTCCTACCAGCCTCGTCTGCAGCCATTACCTGCTCTGAGCCTTCCTGCTGTGTGTGAGCTCTCTCTCATTACCCCTCTCTTGCTCCCAGGCTGCCTACCTCGTGGGGGTGTCAGACCCCAACAGCCAGGCTGGACAGCAGGGCTTGGTAGACCCCACTCAGTTTGCCAGAGCTAACCAAGCCATCCAGATGGCTTGCCAGAACCTGGTGGACCCTGCTTGCACCCAGTCCCAGGTGAGTATGAGGTGGGGCACCATTGTGGGCATTTTCTTGCATGAAAGGGAGTGTGAGGCTGGTTGGAAGAGCTGCATTCCAAGAGTCGGCTAAGATTATGGCTAGTGTCTCATCAGCTGTACTGGGAACAAGCTGACAGCTTTGATGCAATGGTGACAGTCCAGTTGGGCATGCAGGACCTTGGCAATCTTTCTTGGGTCCTAAGAGGGACCCCTGTGGTCACTGATGCAGCAGGCAGGAAGGTGGAGCTGTGGGGATGGGGAGTTGTGGTGGATCCTGCCCTATCCTGCTCTTCCCTGCAGGTGCTGTCAGCAGCCACCATCGTAGCGAAGCACACCTCAGCCCTGTGCAACACGTGCCGCCTGGCCTCCTCCCGCACAGCCAACCCAGTGGCCAAGCGCCAGTTTGTCCAGTCAGCCAAGGAGGTGGCCAACAGCACAGCCAACCTGGTGAAGACCATCAAGGTGAGGTCTCCCTGCTGGCATGCCATGGTGGGGATGGGACTTGGGGCATGGCAGAGGTCGGGTAACTGCTCTGGTCTCTCCACACCAGGCTCTGGATGGTGACTTCAATGAGGAGAACCGGGAGCGGTGCCGCGCCGCCACTGCACCTCTCATTGAGGCTGTGGATAACCTGACGGCCTTCGCCTCCAACCCAGAGTTTGCCACTGTTCCAGCCCAGATCAGCCCGGAGGTGGGATGCTGCAGGGGCTTGGAGGATGTGATAGGGGTTGCTGTAGGGTGTGGAGGAGCTGTACCTTCCCTCGAGCTTGTCATGGAGTCCCAGAGCAGGGCTGCTGCCTTGGTGGAGTGTGACAGGGAGGTAGCAGCACCTTGGGCTTTGAGGAGCTGCTCTGTGGTGAGGGTCGCGGGTGGGAAAGGGAGTAACTTCCCATGCACAGTCCCTTGCCTCACCAAGCCACCATCTCCTTGTGCAGGGGCGCAGAGCCATGGAGCCCATTGTCTCTTCAGCCAAGGCCATGCTGGAGAGCTCTGCTGGCCTCATCCAGACCGCCCGCTCCCTGGCTGTCAACCCTAAGGACCCACCACAGTGGTCGGTGCTGGCTGGCCACTCTCGCACCGTCTCAGACTCCATCAAGAAGCTCATTACCAACATGAGGTGAGGAGAGTCCTGCCCGCTCAGCTGCAGCCCTGTCCCTGCTGGCTCTGAGCAAGCATTCCTCGGAATGTCTTAGCTCATCATCCCTTTGGCTGCTGCTGGTGAGGTGAGACAAGGGATGGGATGAAGATGTTGTCTCTTATCCTGCATGGGAGCTGCTCCTTCAGCCCTAACTGGTGGGAATGCATGTCAGCGTGCCTGGGCTTTATGACTGTTGCTCCAAAGCCTGGCACTCCTCTCACCAGCACCAGCTGAGGCTAGGGGCAGGGAAGTCGTGTAGCTGCTGCCAGTGCTGTGCTACTCCATGTGTCTCACAGGGACAAAGCTCCAGGACAGCGGGAGTGCGATGAAGCCATTGATGTTCTGAACAGATGCATGCGGGAGGTGGACCAGGCCTCCCTTGCTGCCATCAGCCAGCAGCTTGCCCCACGAGAAGATATCTCCCAGGAGGTGGGTCAGGGATGGGCTGCTACAGGGATGCTTTAACACTGGCTGGCATCCTTCCCTCTGGCTCCTATCAGCACGTGGTGACCCCAGCCTCATGCAGTGCCTTCTCTTTGCAACAGGCGTTGCACAACCAGATGATCACAGCTGTGCAGGAGATCAGCAACCTCATTGAGCCCGTGGCCAGTGCAGCACGGGCCGAGGCCTCTCAGCTGGGGCACAAGGTAACACGGGGATGGGGAACTGCTGATGAGGTGCTTGGTGTGTGTGGAGAAGCTCATGGTGGGAGGAAAGGCACAAGATAGCCAGGGCTGGAAGCTGATGATGCTCTTCCCTAGGTGTCCCAGATGGCTCAGTACTTCGAGCCACTCATCATGGCAGCAGTCGGTGCTGCCTCCAAAACACCCAACCACCAGCAGCAGATGAACCTCCTGGACCAGACCAAAACACTGGCTGAGTCTGCCTTGCAGATGCTGTACACAGCCAAGGAGGCTGGTGGGAACCCCAAGGTGAGCAGGAGGTCACCTTGTGGAGCACACATGGAGCACACTGTGTCAGCGGCGTGCTCCTCTGTGTATGGGTGCTGCATGGTGTGTGTGTCAGACATGGAGGTAAGTGTGTGTGCAGCATCCCTGTTGGGATAGGAGCTGCTGCCCACCTTCCCTCACTGTGGTTTGTCCTTGCAGCAAGCTGCCCACACCCAGGAGGCTCTGGAGGAGGCTGTGCAGATGATGAAGGAGGCAGTGGAGGACCTGACCACCACCCTGAATGAGGCAGCCAGCGCTGCAGGGGTTGTGGGGGGCATGGTGGACTCTATCACCCAGGCCATCAACCAGGTGAGGGGATGTCCTGGGTTCAGCAGTAGCAGTCATCTTTCTCCTTCTTAGTAGCTGGTGCAGTGCTGTGGTTTTGACTTTTAGCCTGGGAACAGCACTGACGTTTTTAGCTGTTGCTCAGTAACGTTTGCTCCAATGAAGGACTTTCTCAGTCTCATGCTCTGCCAATGAGGAGGGGAAGCTGGAAGGGAGCAGAGACAGGACCCCTGACCCCAACTATTCAAAGGGATATTCCATACCACAGCATGTCATGCCAAGTATAGAAACTGCGGGCTGTTACCTGGAAGGGCTAGATCAGGGTTGGGCTGGGTATCGGTCAATGGGTGATGAGCAGTTGTATTCTCTTCCCTTGTTATTTTCCTTGTCGTTACTGATGGTAGCAGTAGTGGGTTTGTGTTACACCTTAGTTACTGGACTGCTCTTATATCAACCCATGGGAGTTACATTCTTTTGATTCTCCTCCCCAGCCCTTCAGAAGCTGGGGGAGGAAGGGGCTGGGGGGGAGTGAGCAAGTGGCTGCATGGTTCTGAATTTCTGACCGGGCTTAAATCACAGCACGTGAGCGTGGAGGGGACCTGGCCAGGGCTGGTGGTGGGAGAGAGGAAAAGGTAGGGCCAAAGCCTGCAAGGGTTTTGGTCTGGAGCTGGAGCCAGAGTCTCCTGCTGGTCTCTTACAGTTGGACGAGGGGCCAGTGGGTGAGCCAGAGGGGACCTTTGTGGACTACCAGACCACGATGGTGAAGACAGCCAAGGCCATCGCAGTGACTGTGCAGGAGATGGTGGGTACAAGCAAGTCTGCCACTGCAAAAAGCTCTGCCTGCTACCTGAGCAGGCAGGCACCTGCCTTCTTTGCTTTCCTATCACAGCACAGGGCTCTTCCAACTCCTGCTCTTCTTTCATTGGCAGGTCACCAAATCCACCACCAACCCAGATGAGCTGGGCACCCTGGCCAACCAGCTCACCAACGACTATGGGCAGCTGGCACAAGAGGCCAAGCCAGCTGCCCTCACTGCTGAGAATGAGGAGGTGAGAGCATGGGGGGCAGTGCTGGAGCATGTTGTGGGGCAGAGTGGGGTCTGTTGGGGCTTGAGATCAGAGGACTCTTGAATCTGCTGGGGGCAGGTAGCATTCACACCTCCCCTGCAGCATAGTGTGGAAATGTGGAACAAAACCATGTTTCCTTTTACACCTTCCTGAGTGGGAGGATTATAAAAGCATAGAATCATTTAGGTTGGAAGGGACCTTAAGCTCATCCAGTTCCAACACCCCTGCCACAGGCAGGGACACCTTCCACTAGAGCAGGTTGCTCCAAGCCCCTGTGTCCAACCTGGCCTTGAACACTGCCAGGGATGGGGCAGCCACAACTTCTTTGGGCAACCTCTGCCAGCGCCTCAGCACTCTCACAGGGAAGAACTTCTTCCTTATATCCAATCTAAATCTCCCCTGTTACAGTTGAAACCCATCACCTGTTGTCCTATCACTACAGTCCCTAATGAAGAGTCCCTCTCTAGCATCTTTGTAGGCCTCCTTCAAACACTGAAAGCTGCTCTAAGGTCTCCACACAGCCTTCTCTTCTCCAGGCAGAACAGCCCCAACTGTCCCAGCCTGTTAGCTGGGAGAGAGGAGCTGGGTGATGGTGGGTGGTGTTTCGGGCTGGTATCATGGATGTGAGGCTTACTCTCCTGCTGGCTGTCTCATGCATTCATTCCTGTCCAGATTGGCTCCCACATCAAGCGCCGGGTGCAGGAGCTGGGTCACGGCTGTGCCGCCCTGGTCACCAAGGCTGGAGCCCTGCAGTGCAGCCCCAGTGATGCATACACCAAGAAGGAGCTGATAGAGAGTGCACGCAAGGTTTCCGAGAAGGTAAGTGGTCCAGAGAGAGAGGCAATGATGTGGCGAGGTGGGAGGGATGCTGGATTGAGGCTTTTGCCTTTGGAGCCACTAAATGAGGTTCTCTCCAAATCAGCCTTTAATTGATGGGCATATTGTTTACTGCGTCTCCAGCTAAGCTTGTAGCTCATGCTGGGAGACTGATATTGGAAAGCATCCTGTCCTATCAGTCAGTCTAAAGACCATGCTTCTGAATAACAGATGAAAATACGGCTAAAAAGCTGTATTTGATAAGCGTAGAGCAGCAGTGCTTGTAAGCAAAATCACAAAAGGAAAACAAACACTTGTTATAATGCCTGGCACGTGCCTGCATGTTCGGGACCTCCTGCAGTTCCTTCCTTTCCAAGATTGCTTTCCATCAGGAAACTTGTTCCCTTGTGAGTGCTTGCCCAAGTACAGACATTGAGTTTCGCAGCCAAAGAAGAAATGAGTTGTGATGTTCTGATACTCATCATGCAAGCCTTACTCATTTGCAAACTACCAGAGTCCAGTATCCCCTGAACCCCCAAACATGATGGATACAACTGGAAGCTGAGAAGGAGTGTCCAGACCACATGATTCCCAATTCCTCTCCTTGGCATGGAGTGGCTCCATCCTGGGAGATGTTGGAGAAGGTGTGCGCAGCAACTCTGCTCCTCAGGTCACCATCCTTGTACCCCACAGGTATCTCATGTGCTGGCAGCCCTGCAGGCTGGGAACCGTGGGACACAAGCCTGCATCACGGCAGCCAGCGCTGTCTCCGGCATCATTGCAGACCTGGACACCACCATCATGTTTGCCACAGCAGGAACCCTTAACCGGGAGAACTCGGAAACCTTTGCTGACCACAGGTACCTTGTAGAGCTTCTGCTCAGTGTGAGGTGGGGAGTCAGGCTCTGTCCTGTGGTCTCCTGTCTTTATGAGCTGTGGTGTAGCCCCAAGGACAACTACAAGTACAGGTCATACTGACTCTTCCCCCTCCAGAAGACAGGGTCCACAGTCTGTCTATACCATGTGTGCACATAGAGGGCTGCATCTTCTCTAACTCCCTTCTTCTCCCCAGGGAGGGCATCCTAAAGACAGCCAAGGCACTGGTGGAGGACACCAAGGTGTTGGTGCAGAATGCCACGGCCAGTCAGGAGAAGCTAGCCCAGGCTGCCCAGTCCTCTGTGTCCACTATCACCCGCCTGGCAGAGGTGGTGAAGCTGGGTGCTGCCAGCCTGGGATCTGAAGACCCAGAGACTCAGGTGAGATGGGGTTTGTAGGGTGAATGGAGGCTGCTTGAAGGAGCTGAGGGTTGCGGGTGTTGTGTGGTACCCTGGGGTGGGTCCTGCCTGTTGTGGAGAGGGTTTGCTGGGCTTTGGCTTGTGCTGTCTTAGCTGGGTCTTACCACCTCCAGCCTGAGTGTGACTGTAGCCAAGCCATTGACCTGATTTTGCTGTCTTCAGGTGGTTCTGATCAATGCTGTGAAGGATGTGGCCAAGGCACTTGGAGACCTGATTGGTGCCACCAAGGCGGCTGCTGGCAAAGCTGGGGATGATCCTGCTGTCTACCAGCTGAAGAACTCTGCCAAGGTCTGAGCTGGACAGGGTGGGAAAGAGGGGATGGGGAAGGAGGGCTGGAGAAAGAGCAGGGGAGGCTTCTCTGCCCACCTGAGGGCAGGAGGGGAAGAAGTGGCACATGAACATGAGGCACAGCATGCAGAGGAGGCATTGATAGGCCAATAAGGTGAGCTGATGTGAGCAGAGTGTGGGGATAGAGCTATTTAGAACTGAGCCATGAAGCCCAGAGCTGATGTGGGCTTCACCTCTTTTCCCTTCCACAGGTGATGGTGACGAACGTCACTTCCTTGCTGAAGACAGTGAAAGCTGTTGAGGATGAGGCCACGAAGGGGACACGGGCACTGGAGGCCACCATAGAGCACATACGCCAGGAGCTGGCAGTGAGTACAGTAGCAGTGCCGTGTCTGCTGCCCCACTCACTGCCTGCGCTGTGCCTCACCACCACCCTTCTCCTCGTAGGTCTTCTCCTCCCCGGTGCCCCCTGCCAAGGTCTCCACCCCAGAGGACTTCATCCGTATGACAAAAGGCATCACGATGGCCACAGCCAAAGCAGTGGCCGCTGGCAACTCGTGTCGGCAGGAGGATGTCATCGCCACGGCCAACCTGAGCCGCCGTGCCATTGCAGATATGCTGCGCGCTTGCAAGGTGGGTCCGGCATGGGTTTGTGGGTGCTGGAGGGGATGGTGCTGGACGTGAACTGTGGATTCCCTGCCTCCGGGTTTCAGGAAGCCGCCTACCACCCAGAGGTGAGCGGGGAAGTGCGGCAGCGGGCACTGCGCTTTGGCAAAGAGTGCGCTGATGGATACCTGGAGCTGCTGGAGCACGTGCTTGTGGTGAGTGTCCCTGTCCCTGCTCCCAGAGTGGGCAGGGGTTGCCTATGTGTGTTCCCCACATCCCCAGGGTCCTCTGGGCTCTGCATCTCCTCCCACTGAGGTCTTTGCATGGCCCCTTCTCTGCCTGTGCCGGCACAGCACATGGCTGAGGTCCTTCTGTGGAAGTGCATTCCGGAGAGAGGAACAGGCTCTGAGAAAGTTATTTGACTAACAACAGATGGAGATTAACTGGCCTTAAGCAGATGGAGGCTGGAAATTTGACAACACGGAAGCAAAACACAGAAGCAGCTTCCAGTAAAAGTGGTGGGAGTGAGACTTGAAAACAGCTTGTTAATCTCACAGCAGAGGGGGAGATGAGCAGCAGATAGCAGAGGTGATGACTGCAAACACCAGCTGCACCCTTGTTATCTGGTTTTTGTCTGTCTGAGTCCTCCCAAGGACTTTAGATGGCTGCTCTCATTAACTGTCCTGCAAGATAAGTGTAGTTTACAAGAAGCAAACTAAGACCGCAAAGTGGTAGAAAGGATCCGGCAAGGTCCTTCTGTGGTTTGCATTCTTGGCAGCGTCACAGAGGTACAGTCAGGGGCTCTGGAGGGATGTGCAGACCCAGCCTGTGTATTACAGCAGCTGTGACAGCCTTTGAACCAGGGTGAGGATGAAGACAGAGGAAGAGCCAGCTCCATGGCAAGGTTTCACTGAGCTGGTTAGAAGGGATTGGTGATGTTCAGGTTTGCCAGATGGAAGGGGATGGAGCTCAGACTCTGGTTTCCTGCAGGAAAGACTCCTTTAGGCAGAGGGTAACCAGCACTGGCAGCATAGAGAAGAGGTGGGCAGGGATCAATGGCTAGAAATTGAACCTGGAGCAGGTGGGAAGTCAAAGGGTGGTTTTATCTGAGGGAGGTAACCACTGGGATGCAATTCCAAGGGGAGCAGTGAGTTTTCTCTCCTCTGCATCTAGATCAAGTGTCTGTCTGGAAGATGCTTTTAGCCACACTTAGGTCATGGGTGCTGAGGAAGAATTCTCAGGCTGACCTGTTGTTAACAGATAACGGGGCTAATGACTTAGTGTGGCAGTGTCTGAGATCAGACTATTCTGCTGTATTTTGGGAGTAACCCTCCACGTGCATGCAGTATCATACATATGTATCCTGAATCTCCTACCTTGGTGCATCTCATGAGATGTTCACTTGAGGCACCTCAGTGAGCTCATAGCCTCCATGGTGTCTTCAGCTCCAAGCATTTAGCAGCTCTAAACATGTTGTCAGAGCAGATAGCAGGCTTAATAATGGGACATTTAGTCTTGGATGCAGTTGTGAGGTATACCAGCCATCTGAGCTGCATGCAGCTTAGTGACTTTGCTGGGATAGCCCCACCAGATTCCATGATAAAGCCATGACTCCCCAGCCTCTGCAGCACTCTGGTCTGTGAGGGGAGAAACCACTGGGTCCCATTTATCAGAGGGCAGCAGATTCCTGGAAAGTTGCAAGCAGGAAGGATGTAGGGGAATGGGAAGGAGGATCGCCGGCTGCAGCAAGCTCATTGCTGTATGATGGATCCTCATAAGAACCAGTGCCTTGCATGGCACAGAGCTAGAACAAGTGTAGTTAGGGTTTGAGAGAGAGGGTTATTTGACTTGGGATGGCTCCCGGCAGAGGAGTGGGAAAGCCTGCATATTTCACTGGGGAGGGGAAGGAATCTGAACCTCCACAGGGACTTGGTGTTTGGTAATAATAGTCTCTCCCTCCAAAAGCAGAGAGATCCAGTGGCTGAAAAATGCAGTGAAGCCATACAGGGTGGGGAGAAATAAGGTGTAAAACGGGGTGAAGAGGAGCGTGGCTCCGTGTTTGCCCTGGGTGTCAGTGTCTCCTCCAGCCGTGGGAGCATCATCTGGATGCCCTGGTTCACCCAGCCCTGCAGGGCTGTAGTATGAGCTAACGATGGCAGCACTGCTCCACACCCGGGACCTCTGATCCTTCATTCCCACCTCTCCTCTTGGCTGCCCTTCACCCCTCACTGAAGAGCACCCACCTTCCCCTGCCGCTCCCCAGTGCCTGTGTGTCCTGGCCAAGGTGCTCACCGCTTTCTTCTCTTCTTTTCCTTCCCTCCCTCCCAGCCGGTGAGTAAGGCAGCATTGGGGTGCCTGCTGGTGTCTAATCTCAGCATGAGCCTTGCTCACGGCGTGTCTGCGTGCCCAGCACGGTGCTGGGGTGGCACTTGGTGTGTGTCCGCAGGGACCCCAGGGTCCGTGTGTGTGTACTCACACCCGTTCTAGCTGATGGGCGCAAGTCAGGCCAGTGGTGAGCTCTGCTTGTGTGTACAAACCCTGTGTGTGTGCATTCGTGTGTGCTGTGGTGTGTGCATGTGTGTCCCCCAGCCCTGGTGAAGGACTCTCAGGGGTCTGACTGACACCTTGTCCTGGCAGGACCAACTCTTCTAGGGTATGGGTCCCCCTTTTGCCCAGCTTGCCTTGGATCAAAGATCTCCAAAATGGGGACAGTGAGGGGGAAATGCTGCTGGAGCTTGAAATGTTTGGGGAATTTGGGGGGAAATCCTATAGGGATAGCTGTTGAGTGCAGGAAGGCTTGCATGGAGGGTCTTGTGTCTGCGAGACATCCCAGAACCTATGGATGCAGAACCCTGTGAGGAAGCTCATCCCATCCTTGGGCAGGAGAAGACCAACCAGGGTCACTTGAGAAAGCACCACAGACAACCCCTGATGTATATACGTGTATGGGGGACATTGGTGGGGGGAAGGGTGGTGCCAGTGGTGTCCCACCCTCCTTCCTGGGGGTTGCACCCTAAACAGACCTATGAGATCCCCTTTTCCACGTGTTTACATCTGCCCCATGCCCGCAGATCCTGCAGAAGCCAACTCATGAGCTGAAGCAGCAGCTGGCAGGATACTCCAAGCGCGTGGCCAGCTCCGTCACCGAGCTCATCCAGGCAGCTGAGGCCATGAAAGGTAAGGCTGTGAGGGCTTGGATTATCATGGGGGGATCAGCAGCTGCTGGAGGAGGTAAGGGCAGGTCAGAAGTGAGTCCTCGCGCAGGTTTAACCTGCTTCACTTCCTGGTTTCCCTAGGGACAGAGTGGGTCGACCCTGAAGACCCCACTGTCATCGCTGAGAACGAGCTGCTGGGGGCAGCAGCTGCCATTGAGGCTGCAGCCAAGAAGCTGGAGCAGCTGAAACCAAGAGCCAAGCCCAAGGTAGTGGTGCTGAGCTTTGGCTGACCCCTGTGCTCAGCTTGGGGTGCGCTGGGGCTCTCCTCCCTCCACTTCAGCCTGGTGTGAAGCCCCATGCGACAGCCAGTCCTTCTTCCTGTGCTCCCGCTGCCTTCGACATCCCTGCACCCCACAGCCCTTAATCCAGCTTCATATGTGCCCCTCAGCCCTCTGCAGCCATCAGCTTGCTCTGCCCAGCACACCTGCCTGGGACTCACACCCTGCTTTTGCCCACAGCAAGCAGATGAGAGCCTGAACTTTGAGGAGCAGATCCTCGAAGCTGCCAAATCCATTGCTGCAGCCACAAGTGCCCTGGTGAAGGCAGCCTCAGCGGCCCAGCGAGAATTAGTGGCCCAAGGAAAGGTAAGGCTGGAAGAGGGAAAGGAATATGAGGTAGAGCTGTGGTGAGTTCTTCCTTCACCTGGGGCTGCTTATGCCCCAGGGCAAGGGGTGCACAGGAGGGTGAGCCTCACTCCTCTTCTTCTTGCAGGTGGGCGCCATCCCTGCCAATGCATTGGATGATGGACAGTGGTCCCAGGGACTCATTTCAGCCGTGAGTATGAAGGTCATGCTCAGAGGATGGGGGGACCCTCCTTTAGGGGATTCTCTGACCATGTGCTGCTCCTTGGTGGAAGAAGCAGCCATGCTTTTTCCTCCTTTCCCACCATCTGAAACACAGTGCAGAAGCTGGTTATCACCATCCCATGCCCCACAACCTCCTTGGGAATAGTCAGAGCATATCCTCCTGCGGGCAGGCTCCTGCACACCCCCTGAGACTCCCTCTCACTGCAGGCACGTATGGTGGCTGCTGCCACCAACAACCTATGTGAAGCCGCCAATGCAGCAGTACAAGGCCATGCCAGTGAGGAGAAACTCATCTCGTCTGCCAAGCAAGTGGCTGCCTCCACTGCACAGCTCCTGGTGGCCTGCAAAGTGAAGGCTGACCATGACTCAGAGGCCATGAAGCGGCTCCAGGTGAGTTCCAGGCTGCTCGAGGCATGGGTATGAGTGTGGTGAGGGCACATGGGTGCTTCCCAGGCTGCACACTCCCTGCCTGTGTGCCATGGGCTCCTTGGAGTGCAGGCTCTGTGTTGCTTGGACTTAGGGCTGCGTGCCAGGAGTGTGAGTGATGCTCGCATCAGGCATTCAGGGATGAGGAGCTAGCACAGGAATGCCTGAAATGCATGTGCTGCATCACTGCTATTCAAGAAGTTAATGTTTGGGTGGCATGTTTTGTAGCACTCTTACTCTATGGCACAGAAGAGGTTAAAGTCCATGGGTTGGGGCATTAACATGGTGTCCCAGAGCTGGTCCCTTAGGCTGGGGAAGGTCAGCAGGGCTACCCCGTGCTCCCTGCCCCAGTGCTCTGACAGGAGTCAGAGCCTGACTCCAAGCAGCAGTGCCTGAAATGGTCATGAGCGGGTGGCAAGGCAGCGAGCCATGTAAAGGAATCACTGCCTGCGGCTCCCAGCACATCTGTCCTCCTGCCAGCCTGGCCTGGGGCAGGGGCTTTTCACCCCTGCAGGCAGCAGTGCTACCCTGAGGGTGCTGATCCCCGCTTCCCTCCTGCAGGCTGCCGGCAACGCAGTGAAGAGAGCTTCGGACAATCTGGTGAAGGCAGCACAGAAGGCAGCTGCCTTCCAGGACCATGATGAGACGGTGGTGGTGAAGGAGAAGATGGTCGGGGGAATTGCACAGGTGAGGAGCAGGGCTGGCTCTGGCTGACACCACAAGCACTGTGTCCCGGCCGCAGGAGCATATCCTACCATGCACCAGTATGGGGCCAGTCTCCAGAGAGCCTCACAAGCGTGCTTCAGGTGAGTCCATCCCATCTAGCACCAATTGAACGCTGTGGCTTCACCCTCATCCTGCCACATGTAGCAGTGGGCACAGCTAGTGGTGGTGCTCTCCCAGCAGTGTAATGCCCTGGCTTCTTGGTGCAGTGCCACACCATCCCAGTGTCCATGACACATGTGAAGAGCAGAACATTGGCTTAAATGTGCTGCAGGTCCCTTATGGCCATAGGCTATGGGGTGTGGGCCCCAGGAGCTGTGCTGCTCCCAGTATCTCCATAGGATCATGGTCACACCACAGGCACTGCAGCCCTCATTCCTGTGGCCACACCAGCCTAAGGAGCTGGGAAAAGCCCAGCTCTTGGGTCATCATTGCCATGGCAGAGGCCCCATCCATACCTGTCAGAGGCAAGCCATGACCGCAGGGCTCTCTCCCTGCAGATCATTGCTGCGCAGGAGGAGATGCTGCGGAAGGAGCGGGAGCTGGAGGAGGCGCGGAAGAAGCTGGCTATGATCCGTCAGCAGCAGTACAAGTTCCTGCCCTCGGAGTTGCGGGATGAGGAGCAGAACTGAGCCCCTCAGCGGTCCCACCACTCACCCACCGCACAGACTGCTGCCCGCCCGCCCGCTCCTATTTAAGATGACCCGCCTCAAGAATAGGGCTTAGACCCGGGCTCTGCTCACACACAGAGCGCTGGGGCTAAACCAGCCGCTGCTCCAGGCCGGTGCCGCGCCAGCAGCTCTGCTTCAGCACCCAGCACAGCTTCCCGTGCTCATCGAGGGCATGGCCGTGGTGCTGGGGGACCCGGCTGGGGTGGAAGCTGGGGCTGCACCGGCTCAGGGCTCACGCGCCAGCCCCGTCCATACGGGCCTGGAGAGCTCTTCACTATAGGGGATTTTTTTGTGTGCCTTTTGTCCTTCCCACTTGTGCCCCTTCCCTCTCTCTCCTCCATGCAGGATGAGGAGAGGCGCGTGGCTTGCCCCCTCCTGTGCGATGGGGCACAGGGAGCAGCGTGGTCTCTCTTAGCTCTTGCACAGAGCCTCTTTTCACCTCCAATGCCTTGTTGCTGGCTGAATATTCCTCCTCCTCCCTTCACAGCTTCCCTGGGAGGCACTGAGCCTCCCCTTGCCCTGAGCATCTTCTTCAGCCTGGGCTCCTCTGGGGAGCAGCAGGACTGGAAGGTGCAGTGCCTCTGCTCAGGATAGGGGGGATGCAAAGGGTTCACCCCTAGAGATGCTCTTTGCCTTACAGAGCCCCAGCCAGCTCTGCCTCCCTCCTTCCCCTTCCCAAGTGCCTGCATTGTTTTCCGAGACCTGCAGTATTTTTGTAACTTCTCCATTTCTCTAGTATTGAGCCTGCAGCTTTCAATGTTCATTTATTACCCCCCTCCACACTTCCAGCTCATGCCTAGCCCACTAACGTCCAGTTATCCCCAGGGTCCCGCAGCCCAGCATCCCACCCCTCCTCGGCTCCGGGACCTCCATCCCTTCCCCCTTTGCACTCGCTGAGGCTTCTCTCACTATTTTGATACTTTAAGCATCCCATATTAAAACATTGAAGGAAACCAGCTCCCCCCGACGCTCCGGGGTGGGGTGGGGGATAGCAATATCTCCTTGGAAAGACGCATTCACCAATAAAACCTGGTTTTCCTGCTTTCTTGCTGTCTGAATATCAACGGGGACCGTCCGTCCCATGTGTGTCTCCCCCCCCCCCCCC
>NDXB01006089.1:0-16023 GCA_002631895.1 Agapornis roseicollis | reverse complement strand
CAGGGGAGGGCAAGCCAGGGGGGTTGAATGAGTGAACGAGCTGCATGGGTTTAAACCATGACATTGGGGTAAAAGAGTGTTCTATTGGTTATGGTTTTCTTCATGTGAGGGCTATTTTAGCAGTAAAGGCTAAGAAGGCAAGACTCGCTTAAAGAAATTTAATAGTTTCTTTAAGACTTGCTTAAAGAAATTACAAGGATGCGAGTGAGTTTGTACTGCAAACAGACACAGTTATGGAAGAAGTGTAGAGTCATAAGCAGGGAAAAGGGTTGGAAACAACCATTTTTGCTCTATTACTTTTCAAATACTACCATATGCAAATGAGCAAACATGCTTCAGGAAAGCAGATCTGTAACTAACACTCAGGAGCTTCACGATCCTTGCCCTCAAATCATATTTATTTGGGAATATCGTCATAAGAAATACGGACAAATACAGCAGAATAAAAACACACAGTTTTAGATTGCCTTGTTGAAAATTAAATAAAAAAATACTGTCAGATCATAACCCATAACAATATTACATAATTAATCTGTCAGATATCTCAAGATAAAAATACAAATTAAGAACTCTTGAGGGCTAATCTACAGCTACAGCTCCTCAGTGGGCTCAATGCAGGGGTACATGCCCATAATGCTGTGGGAGAGATGCATATACAAACACCATTTCTTATGGCCCCATGCAGTGTTTTGGTAGTGCAGCCTTACAGATTTCAAAGATAAACTATTGTTCAGAGAGAGGCCCTCTCAAGAAACCTTTCTGCCCTCTGAGCGTGAATTTCACGCAAGGTCAAAGCCTTAATTAACACATGTTGGTTATATCAGCCTTCTCCACCAGAGAAAATTCCTCATCCAAACAACACACTAAGCTTTGGGTCATGTCCAGGTAAAGTCTTGCTAAGAATAAAGGAAGAAAGAAAAGAAAATCAGCTGGCATTAAAGAAAAACTAAGGACTTCTTGTATTTCAGCAACATCTACCACAGTGATTAAAACTGAGTACAAATGAGCAAGTAGGATTATTTATACACAAATCACATTTCTATATTAATGAATGAGTTCCGCAGGCAATGAGCACTTCCTGCTCCTAGTTTCTGCAGTAGGAGATCTTGGTGACATCTATGACAACAGGACACTGAAGTCCCCACAGGATGCTCCAAGTACTCTGCAGAATCTGGTATAAATGCTGCTTGAATTTCCAGGAGAAAATTCTTGCAGTGTATATAGATCATGATGGGACGGAGATACAGAAAAACAGTCAAGTTCAGCTATCGTAAAAGTCTGAAATTTAAAATACTATAAAAACGTTAAATTCTGATTGCTCCAGACTTTCAGTCTCAGTGAACATTAAATTACAATGTTGAAGAACATTCTGTAACAGATACCTAACTGGCCTAGTTTTTAAGGATATCAGTCATCTTTTGTTCCTTTCAAATTTGGTGGCAACTGCGGATGCTCAACGTATCTGAAATAAGGTCCCAAGTTCTCAGATCTTAAACAAGCTGATTTTTACTGTCACAGCACATGGCAATTTACAATTAGAAAGAAGTTTGTTATGCCCATTATGTTTCTTCTCTTGTCATAATGACAAGAAGAAGCCATAAGATGGTTTACATTTTATTGGAAAGGGGGAAATAAAAAAGTCCAACATTCCCCAAAAGGATGCAAAGGTGCACAAAGTGGTCTAGGCTACTAATGATTTGCTCAAACACTAGCAGAGGATATATAAATTCTTAACTCTTAGCAAAAAATATTGTGTTATAACATATATGATACAATTTCATGTGTTAACATTTCATTCATTAACTGCACTGTACAGAAATTTGTCCATGCTAAATACAAGCCCTGGACCAGATACACAAAACAATTTAAATGCACTTTTTACATCCTATATGCACAACCATTTCTTAAGTTAAAAATATGCACACTAATTCTTTTACATAGTGTGTATATGGCTTACATATTCAACAACAGGAATTCCACCTTTTGGCATGCCCTTACCGCAGGGCTCAGAGCTTGCACTCTCCACAGCTTAATTTCAATTGCTCCACTGTCAGAAAAGAGACAGTCATCAGGTATGGATGATCCCTCAGTCTAGGGTGATTGTTTTACGATTCCTTCTTCGATCAAAGTGTGCCCTTGTTGAGGTTCAGCCTGATGCCTGTTGAGCTCTGGTAAAATCCCTGAAGCAGCAGATGAATAGCACATAGGTCTCAATCCTTCGCCAGCCTCTGCACAAAGGGGAACGCCACTACTCCCACTAGTCCTCTTCAGAGTGGACCATGGCTGACAGTAAAGACTTTTTCAGTCAGTGAGGTAATAACCACAGGGTCCAAAAAGGAGAACTGGGAGTGCAGTGACTCAAGCCTCCTGAGCGCCTACAACATGAAGGGGAGTGTGCAAGTTTCCTGGCACGCTCAAGCAGAGGGAAATGAGGTTGCCCGCAGCTGCATGGGATGCCCAGGCAAGCCAGGAGGGGTCATGTGCAGCTTGAGGGAAGCGGAGATGAAAGTTATCTCTTTATGGGCACAGTTTGGGTTAGAGGGCTCATTCTGAGGCTTCTTGCAGAAGTAACTGCCTGCATGCTCTGCTTTCACTGCCTCTCAGAGAAAGTTGGCCTGATGTTTTCTTTTAATGAGACAAATGTTAGCAAGGATGTCGCAGGATCCACGCTGCATTTGAGACAAACTGTGCTGTAAGGCCTCAGGGTCACCTTACAGTTCTGCCTGAGAGGCAACAAAATATTTTGCTGAACTGAAGCAAACTTTCACATGACATATATTTTCATATTTGTCACTGTCTCTTTCGCCCCACAAAACAATAAGCACCAACTTCATGGTAGGGCCGACACCACTGCTGATGTCTTCCAAAATACTGTAGGGCTGAGAATGTTTGAATTTTTAATATTGGATGCTATTTAATTAACTTTAAAGAGATATTTCAAATACTGATTTGTTACACACCAGTTCTCTCCATATGACAGCCATGCAGGCTGGTCAAGATAACTCTACGACTTTCTACAACACCACTCTATATACTCTTATTTCCAGATATGTTAAGGAGCCTAACAAGTAGGACTTCTATGTTGCATGCAGCATGGTTGCATGAACAAAACGTTTCATTTTGACTTTCCATTTCCACTGGACACCAGTAACAGTGACATGTTAACAGCTATCCCAGGCAGATGATAAATGTTGTGTGCTTAACTGGAAATGTCTGGTGTCAGTGATGCAATAAAGCGATGTGCAACTTTGGCAGAAGAATTATTTTGGCTAGTTTAAGAAAGCAGTATAGAAGAGGAAATAGCAACAACAAACACAGCTGAAATCTTGCAAGTTGTTAAGTGCTTTGAGTTGCCAGCTCAGGGTTTACATTTTACACTCTTGATCATTTTATCCAATCATTCTCCACAGAAACAGAATGAACCAAGAACAAGTTGATGGATAACAGCCTGTGAGAGCACATGGTAGGAACAGTTAGAGTTCTTTTCTCCTGCAAAAGAGGTCAAATGAAAATTCATCAACAATAGATTTTTAATACTTCTACTTCCAGTATTTAATATGCATGAACTGAGGATGTTTTAGTGCATGATCATTTAGTCTGACAATTAGGATTCCAGGATGTATTGTTCCTCCCTTCTTTGTATTAAATGGCTTTGATAAATGGCTTTGAAGGGGATGTAGTAAGTAAGTGGGGTGTACCATGTCCCCACTTCAAAATTTTGTAATCACGCCACAACTAGAACAAAGAGGATAATAACAGCACTAGGTGAGTCTTTACTGTGTAAAATTCTCCCCATTATAAGAAAGAAATGACAAAATTACCTGTCCTGTCTGAAACGTCAGAAGCTTTTATGAAATGGCCAATCTAGTTCTCTACCAGTGCTTCTTTCTGCTCAGTGGTTCTCAGTATATCTTCTGACATCTTACAGTGTTTAGGCTCACCTGGAAGATACAGAAATATAACTGGAAACCTGAGTGAGGAATTTAATCACATTAAGCGAATACACAGACAGGAACTTTTTCCTCCTGACTTTTAGAAGATTAAAATGAGATTTCAGTCACTGCTTTCTTTAATTGCTTTCTCACTGAAGTAAGCATGGGATTGAATTAACTAATCGTTATGGTTTATCCATAAAGCAAAAGATAGCATGAAAGCAACAGATCACAGCATGAAATAAAAAAAGTTATGTTTACATGGGTGTTTATAAAGTCGGTTTGGGTTTGGTTTATTTTATCCTCCAACATACTGAAAGTCAAAATTCACCCTCTGCAGAGAAGTGCTGTTTAATCTTCTTTAATGTAGGCTTTCAAACGGAGAGTAAGCTTCTCTCAGATTATGAAAGATGCCAGTGTTCTAAGAATTCAATTAATTTAATCAGATAGGAGCAATGACACCAGGTGACACAAGCAGCTTTCAAACTAGGTGACACAACATGGATTTCAAACACACAAACAATGATAATACTAGCTGTGCTTAAACTATTCCTTCAGTAACTTTGAATGAGTGCATTTGAGGAAAATACAAACAGAGCCGGCAGGCATGTGGAGAATATAGCAAACTTAACAGTGCTATTGGCTAACTGTATCATAACTTCTCAGTTTCAACCAGTTGATTGAGTGATCTCATCAGTGATTAATAACGCTGAACTGACAAATGTGAAAAAGAAATCTCAAAAGTGAAAAAGATGAGTTGGGAGAGGGATAAGAGTAAAATATAAAAGTAAAAATACAGGCAGAGAAAGAGTCAGAAAATAATGGTACAGGCAGCTTAAAGGGAAAGAGGATGACGTGTGATCTGAAAGGAACATTGAAAGATGGTGAGTTGTTCAAGAAGAGGTTCACAGCTTAGAAAAGAGAAAGGGAAGAGAGGAAAGGGAGCTCATGAAAATAAGAAAAAAATCAATAGCTATGAATTCACCAGGGCTTTACTGTAAAGAAGTAAGAATTGCTACTAGTTTTCTCCTGGTTTCATTGCCATGAATGGTGGTAGAGTGGCTGCTGCCCACTCTGTAATGCACCCACTAGCAGATAGGCCATATTCCCGCAAGCAGCATTCTTCACTGTCCCCCTTATTGTGCGTCAATTTAGGGTAGATGGAATATAGACAACCAGCCCTCAAGTCTCAAAATTGGACTAATGTGTTAGAACAAGAATGACTCCAAATCTTTCAGCCTGCAGGGTTTTTTGGAGGGATTTAGCAAAATTTCATTATTATCCATAAAAACAAAAAAGGTGAGAGGGGAAAGATGGAGAGAAGCATAGGAGTAAAACCTGCTTATTTAAATATTTAAATTGTATACTTGACATAGAGCTTTAGGAGTGGGACAGGAGTAGTTTGTGGAGGACTTGAAACAAAAACTTTGTATGTTTAATTTTCATGAAAACTAAACATTAACTTCCAAACCATACATAACTTTCTTCCTGGTAAGCATCAGGTTTTTACATGATAAACTCTGTGCTATGGATGGCTGATAACAGCTGTTATCTTATAATCCCTATTTTTTGCATAAATACATTGTTTATTTTTTAAATATAGCCTTCCCTCCACCCTTGTCCCATGCATGAACACAGATGCCCTCCTTTAGTACAGGATACTATTTACTGTTCTGCTTAGCCACACACTGAGCACAAGGAATGCTAAAAAACCAGGCACTGCAGTGACCTGTGCCAACTTTGCTTCAACACTTGGCTTAGCACTGCGTTACTGAACGGTCACTAGCATTTGCAAGGCATGGAAGATTACTTGATGCCACCTGTATTACCGTAAATGAAACTGGCATGTTGCTGATGTGGATCTGTTCACTGCTATTTAACCTGGTTATCCCCCAGAGTCTTTCAGTTGCTGATTGTTGATGATGTTGAATGCTTTGTACAACTTCATGTGACTGGATAGCCCTCTGCTGTTATATACAGTGAAGTTACAGATAATCTGTTTTATCACAGATTTATTATCTCCTTTATATTTTTACATTAAGGATTAATGTGGCTATCATCATGAGTGAAAAGTTAAAAGTGTGCCAATTAACATTTATAAATCATTGAAAAACAGAGTTGTTTAATTAAACATAAGCATTTTTTAAAATTAATGTTCTAATCAATAAATCACGCAGGAGAAGAAGAAAATCATCACTTAAAAAAAAAATCACCTTATAATAGTTCCACTTACTCTTGTAACAGTCACTTAAACTCAAGTGAGATGATGGAAAGAATAAAGGTATTGTGGAGAAAAATGACATTCAGTCACAACTGAAGTTCTTTTAATAATGACCCTCCAGTTCTTCCTTCACGCTGACCAGGACCCAGGGCAGAGCTAATCCTATTAATAAAATGCAGTGATCTACAAGAACTACACCTAGAAAGATATGTGACACAACAAGAGGAAAGCAATCCTTTTTTTCTTTTTTTTTTTTTTTAAAAAGGGAAAGCCCTCATCATACTAAATTGAAATATTCAGTGACAGTTCCCAAGAATGCAGATAGATCATCTTCCTGTGTTACCCATCTCTCTTGTAATTCAATCATTTACTCACAGAAAACCAAACTGAGTTTCTGCTTTTCATAAAGGACATAACAATGAGAGCTAACAGGAAATTTCAATCTGAATAACTAAGTCACGTTTCTTCTTACCTTCTGTCTCATTCTCCCAGCCCTGGTGCCTGCATGTGCTTGCTTCTCCTTCCTGCAAGTCAGCAAACACTCTGGACATCACTTTAGCTTTCTACCCCTCTTCTTCAGTAAAGAAAGACAGTTAGGAAAATCTCACATGGACAGTGCTAACAATGGCCTGATAGATGTATAGTGCTTCTTAGAATAGTCAAATAGCTTCAATTTGGGAACCAGGGAAAAATTGTAAGGCCATGGACTTGTGTATGTTATTTTCCGCTTTCTTCAAGTGACATTCCATTGAAAACACCTGACCTTGGTTAGAAAAGTCTTGTCTAGATTTTCTGGCCATCAACAGAGGTGCAAAAGCGAAAATGGGGGAATGCTACCTATACTGTATCTCCCTTCTGTGCTGAGTGCTACTGCATCATACACAATATACTCTCCCTTGAACATCTCAAGTATCATTTATACAGACAAAAAGGGGGGGGAGGGGGAAGTGAGAAAACAGAGACTGCTATGCTATTTGTCGTTATGAGTTTTCTACATATACTGCAGCAATGATGACTCTTGCAAAAACACTAACAATAAATACCTACATTTAGGCAACAACAATGACAGTTTAATGGATTCCCTCCATTTAGAGTAACATTAATCATTCCACCGCTCTGAAAGACAAATGGGAAACACTCTTTTTTTAGAGTTTTCCCTTTGGTATTGAATATTGCAAACTATTCCAATACTAAATGCCTGCATTGCCTTTTGTTTTTTAACACAGTGGCACAATCTCTGCAGAGGTACTTAAATCTGCTGCTGAAACCCTGTATTAATTCATTCCATCTCAAACAGCAGGGACCTGAGTCTCATCCTGTGCATTACAGAAATGTAAATATCTGCAGTATGCTTCCTTAATTGGCAGGCACACAAAAACACCACTGTATATTTCATTTATCAATATATGCTATGACACAGTTGAGAAATTAATATTAGGTGTCCTTTGTGGTTCATTAGAAGCATAAAGTTCCCTGAAATGCTTAGTGCTGACTTGAAAGAGTATAGTATTTCAATAATATAGATAGGTTTCTCATTATATAGTAACATGGCTGGACTCTCCTCAGGAAAGAAAGTTTTAAGAATAAGATGACATAGTCCCTCTGTAAATAATTTTAGAAGACCATAAAAAATTCAGAATATTTTTCCTGTATCATTTAAATATTGGGAAAATAGGGAAAATGCAAAAATGAAATATTATTAAGCTAAAAGCATAAATGAAACTATTTAATAACATAAAATCAAAATGTAAATGACATTGTGACTGACTCATAGATCCCTATAATGGAAGAAGAAGATGGGCAAGCTCAGGAGATAATGCAAGGGTGACTGACTGGAGCTCTTGCAAAGAAAGCTGACAACGTCAACACAAAGGGGAGTGGAGGGTGGCCTTTGGTTTACATAAACACTTGTATCAGCTGTGAATGGATCCATGGACTATGTCACAGTTGAGAGGATCAACCAGTGGTGTCAGATGCTTGACCTTGTGCTCACTAGAAGAATGTGACTGTCTCCCTGAGTTAGCCAGGCCACCCCAGTATGGAGTACAAAAACTAAACAACTAGCAAAAGAATTTTGAAGAGAGCAATGGGCTTGATCTGGCTTCAACCCAGTATGCCTTACTGGTGACTGGGGGGATGCTGAATCCTGACAGTGAGCATGCTCTAGAGGCTGGTAACAGGACTCACACTGACACTGTGATTGAGCTGCATATTGTGATTGCTCTATTTTCCTAAGTATAACTTACATTTGTAGGGTGCTATCAGTACATGTTGTATAACTATGCTAAACTATGCCACAGAAACCAGGCAAATGCAAGCTCTCCATTTAATTGAGCATTTATCTATGCAGGGAGATGAACACAAACAATCTCTGAAGGAGATGGATACGCGTAAATTCAACATATCACAGTGAACAGATGTTTCACACAAAAAAGAGAACTAAAAATGCCTTGAACTATCAGATACCTTTAGAAATAACACCTAACAGATATCCTTATTCTATGCATTCTATGCACTCTACTAAAAATGTGTGATACTGTAAAACAGAAAATCAGCTTCATCTGTAGAAAATTACCTGCCTTGGAGAACAAATTAGCTTTTTCTAAAATAAGAAATATCTGTTCTCATATGAAATGTGGAAAGTAAAGATCAACAACGCAACAGAGTGCACCAACTGCATGCTGAGTTGTAGATGACCTATCAAACAGCATTTTTTTTGTTGGTTAGCCATCTAAAGTTCCCCAGGACATCACAACTACCTTCTGCATAGTTTGAAAGATGTAAGATGCAGTTTTTCCTACTCTGTTCCTCATCCAGGAGATGGTAAACTTTTCTAAGGCACTGAAATTGCAAGTTGGGCTTCACTACAAAAAGTGGTGCAAATATACTTATCAAAAGACAAACATGTCAGTTATTAGACAACTTCAAATGCTGTGAAATTAGTTTTACTGTAAATATTTTGATTTAGGACCCTAAA
The DNA here is from genome assembly GCA_002631895.1 of Agapornis roseicollis. Taxonomy (NCBI): domain Eukaryota; kingdom Metazoa; phylum Chordata; class Aves; order Psittaciformes; family Psittacidae; genus Agapornis; species Agapornis roseicollis. Next base: position 6,893 of record NDXB01006089.1, on the reverse strand, counting down.
TTCACCATCTGTTATTTCAGATGGAAAAAATCCCCCATCAACAATAAAAGTGTGGAGTGTTGGAATGTGGAACTGTAAAATAAGTGGGAGTTCTCCATAAAAAGCATTCTTGAGAAATATGCCAAGTCATATACTTATGTCTAAGCTAAGCCTTACAAGCACTTCAGTGTTGCTGCTCAGACAATGCCATACTTCTGGCACAATATTGCAAGGCTCGCTGTTATAAAAGCATTAATGAGTTTAGCATTTTAATTAGAAGCAAAGAAAAGAAGTATCATTGTATGCCTGGACTATTCTTACTACCCTAATACCTCGAAGTTTATTCTAACAATAAGCAAATTGAGAAAATAAAACAACATTCTTTGATATAGCTTGGGCATCTTGCCCTTGATACTGACTTACAATCACCAAATACTAAATCATAGCCAGCTTATGATAAAATGCTTGCATTCTAAAACAATATTCTGACATTATAAGGGTTTTCTGGGTGCAAACTACAGTCAGGAGACTGATCTTCTGGATTAAGAGAATGACATAGTCCCATTCTACTACAGTTAGCAAATTCCATCTACTTAAAATTAACTCTAAAATTCACATTACATTTAGTAAATGGATGTGTTTTAAAAAATAGTAATCATCTTAGATGCCTAAACTAAGGGAGTGAGGGTGTTTTAATAGCGTAAGAATAATTACCTATTAAAACAGAAAATGTTAGATAATTCTGTTTTGAAAGTTTACTTCATTCTCCAATAACAAACTGCTATTTAATCACAAATGTGTAACTTTGAATTACTTTAAAATCATTGTCCCAGTTCAACTAGAAGTCTTGGGATCTTATGTAAAAGGTTTTCTACTAGACACCAACTAGTTCATTTCAAAAAGATGGTATTTTTTGACATCAAACAGCTTTTATTCAATGGTTTTAGGACACTAAAACCACACTGTTTTTATACATGCCTGAAGAAATTGTTGTATGGCAGGGGTTTACACAACACCTTATTTCAGTATTTCACATTATTGCCAATGGTTTGACATACAGATACCAGACAGTGCTGCTGCTTCACCCTGGACAGCTTCAATTATATTGACTGGTGCTCTGTGATGAAGTATTACCATTCAGTGGGTCTGTATTCTGTGTTTCTTGCTGGGCATCGGTGAGATCTTTCTGGTTCGGATCAGAGTTAGTGCACTTTTCTGAGTTGGATTCATCACTCAGAGGAGTGTCCAAAGAGACTACTTGTAGGACGATGGATCTGGGAGGACAGGTTGTACCATCACTTCCCTGACTACTCTCATTTTGTATCCTTGGTGTCTCTTCCTGTAACTGTGCATCTGTGGAATTTCTGCTTTGTTCTTTTTCCTGTTCACGAACATCTTTCACAAGTTCTTCTACAAAGAGGGAACAAAATATGTGAATTAGATAAGAAGGATATGCCACAATTGTTTGATTTCAGAGTAGTGATTGATAGAGCTGCACATGAGAACATTGTGAACATTAACTTTCTGCATGAGGACATGTGCATGGGTGTGCTTAATATGAGTCAGAGTCTGCTACTGGTGGTTACACTATTGCAACTGAACCATAGTGGTCCACTTTCGGGTTTAGTCTGCAATATGTACCTCTCTTTTGGCCATAGTACAGAGCAAGGAGCATCATCAGACACACTGTAAGCTGAAGGATGGGAGCAGGAGGACCCCCATCCTGCAGGTGCATCCATGCAATGGTGTTTACCTCCAGGACCAGAAGGCACAGATCTCATCGGTTCTGCAACAGAAAAAAGGACATGGAGGGGAGCACCTTGCTGGGGATGGAGGAGGCACCAGAATTAAAGGGAAGCCCTGAAGAAAGTTGGCTTATCAATCTGGAAAAGTCCAGAATATCAGCTGATACACAGCTTCAGCTGGAAGAAGTTATAGAACATTACATGCATGCAATCCAGTACTGCTGCCATCATGGCTAATGGCACATGCAGAATGGAAAGAATTATATATGAGGCATATTGTGCTTCAGGGAACAGCAGCTACAGGAGAAAATAATGTCTGTGGAAGGCTCTATTCCTTCTCTATTGCAGAGACTTGGAGAACAGTACAAATGAAATGGCCTAGGGTAAAAGGAGACAGAACAGAGCAGCACAGAGAGGTGATAACAGGACCAGGAGATGAAGAAAACAGAGAATGGAAACCTTGTGCTGGTGGTTGAAAAGTCTGATAAAAAATAACTGTACCTTCATGGAGGGCCTATTTGTCTTGCTATTAGAATCTGTGTTTTATAAATTCAGATTTTAGATTTTGTATACTGCTACAGAAGATACAAAACATTACCAATCTAAAAAACGAAAGCACTGCAGCTTGAACACCTGAACAAAACAGCTCCTGATATTGCATAACATTTCAAACTTGGCTGTTCACATTGTACTAAGGAAGGAAACCAAACACAGAGTTATTTATTGAGTTCAACTGGCAGCTCCCAGAAACTCTGGATGTGAGTGACTGGTCCAAATCCTGACCAAAACTGATTGCATATGACAACCGAGAGACAGCTCAGTCCATAATCACCTGTCTACCACAGTCAGCATTTGGCATATTTGACACCTTGCTTTTCTGAATCAAAAAAACATTCCCTCTGAAGCACAATTTGGCCTGTGCAATGGGCCAGAAAGGAACACCTCCAAACCAGAACTGATGTGCAGAAGTTAAATAGTTTCTCTCTGTTGTCAGTTTTTCCATTTCCTGGCACACTTTTTTAAAAAAAATCAAGACTTTTCCAATTTGAGGCAATTTCTAAATAGAAATAGAGATCTGCTCTTTTTGGACTCTAAATTTTCTGAAACTTGGGAGTTACTTTCTTTCTACAGACTTTTTTTGTTAATAGCTAATGCAGCTCTTTCTTACAAAAAAAACGGATAGGCTAAAGACATTAAGAAATATATATGCAACTTGAAGCAAATCTGATGTTCAATCTAGATTAAAACATCNTGGAGCAGATTCTCCTGGAAGGCATGCTAAGGCACATGAAAAACAATGAGGTGCTTGGTGGCAGCCAGCATGGATTCATTAGGAGAAAATCCTGCCTGACCAATTTGGTGGCCTTCTATGATAGGGCTACGGAACTGATGGAAGGGGATAGAGCAGTTGACATCATCTATAGGGATGCTGGGGAGGGACTCTTGATTAGGGACTGTAGTGACAGGACAAGGGGTAACGGGTTCAAAATTAAACAGGAGAGGTTTAGATTGGATATAAGAAGGAAATTCTTTACTGTTATGGTGGTGAGGCACTGGAATGGGTTACCCAGGGAAGTTGTGAATGCTCCACCCCGGTGGTGTTCAAGGCCAGGTTGGACGAAGCCTTTCGGTAACATGGTTTAGTGTGAGGTGTCCCTGCCCATGGCAGGGGGGTTTGGAACTAGATGATCTTAAGGTCCTCTCCAACCCTAACTATTCTATGATTCCATAATTCTATCTGTCACTCATGGTATAATCTACCTACCTATAGCTTTTGTCCCAAGAAACTGATTTACATACCATATTTGCCTCCGTATCGCAGAGCTACAAGCATTTTCCTTAACTTTATAAAAATACCCAAGGAAATTCCAAGACAAAATATTTCAGATGCTGGTCACATGCACTAGTAAGTTGAGGAAAGCAAAGTTGAACCATAATCACACATAAAACTGTAATATTAACTCCTCACACTATAAAAGGTGGCTTTCTTAACCTGAAGGGTGGTAAGGACAGTATTTTTCTCACAAAATGGTGTTTTAGGAAATTCTAACCATAATTCAGATTTGTCTTGGTGTAACTGGGTGGCTGACCACTTTATTCTCATTTAGAAGTCTCAGAATATTCATATAGAAAGCTGAATATCTAAACTTGAAATTGCTTCCCTTCACTCGCTGCTAAACTTAAACTGGCAAATGAAGATTAACAGTTTAATCAGAACAATGCTGATGGCCTGTTCTTAATTTCTGTCATGGTGGTCTTTTATTTTTATGACTGCCCTTGATATCACCTCAAGCATGGCTGTTTAGGGAGATCTAAAATACAACCAAACTCTAACTCAGGTCCATGCACATCTGATGGATGTAGCTTTGAAATAGAGTCTCTGCATGAATTTACACCTGATAACATCCTAGTTAAAGTCATATCTATTCCATTTAAACTGCTGCAATACTATTTGCTCTAAAAGTGAGTGAGTAGAAAAGAATATGTGAGAAAAATGTTATCTAAGCATGAAAAATACTGTGGGATTTTAAAATCAGTGGAACTAAAACTGTTGTTAAACATTAGCTGGTTTATGCTGATGATCGCATCTGTGATTACCACTCCATAGTGATAAAATTGCAAAGTCACTGTCAGTTAAATAAGCTCGAAGGGAAGTACCTTATCTGCTTTGGAGGATGTTCTCCAGGGGAACTAGGAGGAGTGGCTGGTAATTGTCACTGAGATTGGGAAGCCACAAGTACAAAATCCTCTATGACAACATCACAATGTTCATTAAGACCTCCAATCCTTTTTCTTGGTAGTAAGTCTCTCATCTGCTGGACATCTAAGACTATGTTTTTATCTTGCTTTGCTCCACGCAGCTTCAATCCCTATAAAATTTACTACCAAAATGATGAAAAATACTGGATTCTTATTGTATATCAGCCACTTGTGGAATATGCTCTATGTGCTGGAAAAATACAGATTTCTGCTTTCCATAACAGCTAATAGTTGTAGTCCATATTATATAGAACCTTTATGTTGTATAAAAAGAATTGGCATTTTCTATTATTGCTGTTGCCATATCGTTATTGAACAGTAATATTTAACAGCCTTTAAAACAGTCTGAGACTGTGTGCTGTTTTGGCTGGATAGATTTAATTTTCTTCATGGCAGCTAGTACAGGGCTGTTTTTTGGAACTGTGTTGGAAACAGTGTTGGTAACACAGTGATGTTTTAGTTATTGCTGAGCAGTGCTTACACAGAGTCAAGGCCTTTTTTGCTTCTCACACCACCCCAACAGTGAGCAGGCTGGGTATGCACAAAGCATTGGGAGGAGACACAGCTGAACAACTGACACCAGCTGATCCAGCGGGTACTCCATGCCACATAATGTCATGCTCAGCATATAAAATGGAGCAAACAAGGAAGGGGGGATATTTGGAGTCATGTGTTTGTCTTCTCAAGTAACAGTTAAACATGATGAAGCCCTGTTCACCTGGAGATGGCTGAACACCTGGCTGCCAATGGAAAGAAGTGAATTAATCCCTTCTTTTGCTTAGCTTTACCTGTTAAACTATCTTTATCTTAACCCATGAGTTTTCCTCTTTTCTGATGATTCTCTCCCCCATTCCACTATGGGGAAGTGAACAAGCAGCTGTGTGGGGCTTAGATGTCAGCTGGGGTTAAACCATGACAGTCCTTTTTGGCACTCAGTGTGTGGCTCAAAGGGTTCAAGATAGCAACAGGTTTGATTGGAATGTGTTAGATTGAATTTATAGGTGTTACAGCTGTCAAGCTACTAATTGGCAGGCTCCTGTGCTTGTGATGGCCTTACTGTGTATTAGTCTAGGGCTTGTTAGTGGCTGCTTTATGCTTTCACTGCTTGCTGTGCTGCTGTACTGCTTATCATCTTACTGTGCTGTGGCTGGGCATATTTTGGTAACAGTAATGGCCATGTGCCTGGGCTGGCAGAGCACTGCTGCTGCTCCTGTGCTGCTATACTAGCTAGAACCCGTGTGAACTTGAGTTGAAGAGACTGTGACCTGTGGATGAGTCCACATGGTGAGTAGAACACCCCAAAGTGTCTGTGGCCATGGATAAGACCATGCTAGAGCAGATACATCTCAAAGCATCTGTAGCCATGGTTATGTCTGTGCCACTGCAGGTATACCTCTGAAGGGACTGTGGACCATGGATAAATCCTTGATGGAGAAGGTACATCTTGAAGCATCTGTGACTGTGGACCATGGATAAATCCTTGATGGAGAAAGTACATCTTGAAGCATCTGTGGCTGCAGGTAAGTCCATGCTGCACCAGGTACATCCTGAAGCATCACTGGGTATGCATGAGGTCATGCTGGAGCACCTCAAAGTATGTGCCCATGGATAAGCCCATGACAGAGCAGGTACAGCCCTGGAGGGACTACAGCCAGGGGTAAGGCTAAGTTGGAGGTTTACTTCTGAAGGGACTGTGGCTGTGGGTGCCATGCTGGAGCAGGTATCTCTCTGAAAGCATTGTGGCCCATAGAGAAGGCCATGTGGAACAGGGGCATCTCAAAGCAACTGTGGCAGTAGATAACTCTATGCCACAGCAAATATATCTCTGAAAAGACTGTAGCACACAGACAAAGCTCCATTTGAAGCAGGTACACCTCTAAGGGACTGCAGTCTCTGCATAATCTCAACCGAGAGCAGAGGCAAAGTGAATGCAATTTCATTGCAGTGTTAAACCCAATGGTCTGGCCTGGCAAAATCTTGGAGCACATTCTCCTGGAAGGTATGCTAAGACACATGAAAAACAACGAGATGCTTGGTGACAGCCAGCATGGCTTCACTAAGGGGAAATCCTGCCTGACCAATTTAGTGGCCTTCTATGATGGGACTACGGAACTGATGACAGGGGCAGAGCAGTTGATGTAATCTACCTGGACTTGTGCAAAGCGTTTGACACTGTCCCACACAACATCCTTGTGTCTAAATTGGAGAGACATCAATTTGATAAATGGACCACTCGGTGGATAAAGAACTGGCTGGATGGCCACACGCAAAGAGTTGTGGTCAATGGCTCACTGTCTGGCTAGAGGCCAGTGACAAGTGGTGTCCCTCAGGGATCAGTGTTGTGATTGGTCTTGTTCAACATCTTTGTTGCTGACATGGACAGTGGGATTGAGTGCACCCTCAGCAAGT
>NDXB01006087.1:5467-15564 GCA_002631895.1 Agapornis roseicollis | reverse complement strand
ATGATCTTAGAGGTCCCTTCCAACCTAGTGATTCTGTGATTCTGTGATTCTGTGATTCTGTGAAATGAGGCATGTAATGGCAAGACGAACTATGGCCAAACACAGTAATAGAGTTAGCAATTAAATCCGCACTCTGACCTATGTATTAAAAAAAGCAACATTCTCAAGGTGGCTAATTGGGGAAGGGATAGAGAGCTCTTGCCTTCAGTCTTTGATTCAAATTTGAGTTCAAGCCTTTATTTCAAAAGAAGTCTCTTGACAGATTCATGACATTTCTTGTGGAGCACAGTGGTGACAGCACTCAATCTGCTTTAACACAGACCCAACAACCATCAGCTTTTATCAACTGTGCTGAAAGCAAAGAGAAGGATGAACAGTCTTTTTCCATAATAGTGCAATGTTGAAGGGAATATATCCATCTACAGGAGAAAGGAAACCTACATTACCCATAAAACATCTGACTAAATCACCAAACACAAAGCACTTTATCTGATTCTGTGATAATGCTGAAGGTGTGTACCCAGAAAGATAAAGCAACACTGGGAGCTTAGATGCATCATCTTGCTTCCAAGAATTATCTTGATTTCTTTTAATAAACTATAGATCTTCTCATTGCCAAAACCCTTCATAAATCTCTAGTACGCTTACTGTGAATATGCTCACATTATTATTCAAATATTCAATTATTATTCAAGTATTCACTGTGAGCATAAAAAGGTCACATGACTTTTATCTGTCTCCATCTTTTTTACAAGTCTTCTAAGGACAAAACTACCATTAGACATCACAGAGGCAAACTTTGGCTAGCATCTACCTGTTGAGACTAACATGAAGACTCAGAAAAAACCCTCTCTCCATTATCCACAACAGTTTTCATACTCATCCTCTAGTGCACATTCCTAGCATAGGAGTCCAAAAAAGGCAGAAAAGCAGAATGTCACCACACCCATACTCACAAAAAATTACCGATTTAATGGGATCATATATTTAAGAGTTATATTAAGTGTAAGAAAACTACTCATCCATTAGTTTGCAAAAATTGAAGACACTTTAATCTTAAGATGATCCATAAATCACCATATATTTTAAGACAGCCTTTTATCGAGAGAAATCAAGATATCTACTGTATCTTAGATGTGTACAAAGTTAAGCACTTAATTTTAAAATGCAAACTCCTGAAGAGACATCTTCATATTTCAGTTGACATAGGCTTCTTTAGTTTAACTTACTATTCTTTTTATTTGGTTTAAACTAAAATAAGCTTGTTTCAACTGAAACAGCAGAAAATATATGAAGATATTCAGTAATTTTAAAATTGTTTTACACTTGTACTCTGATCTTAACCTCTGCATCTCCCTACCGTGACAATATTATCAGTTGCCTTCATAGGACACCAAAGCTTTTTATATTCATAACCACACTTACTTCAGTCAGGCTGCAGCGCACTAAGCATCACAAATCTACAAGCAACAACCATCAGTCAGGTAATTTTGCCATTTGTCTTGATAGCATCAGAAATATAACTCAGAACCTTCTGCTTCGAAGTGCATTTGGACTGAAGGGATCTCCATGTGCAGTTCAGAGCAGGAAGGCTGCTACACACCACAGAGGGCAATGCACCACAGCCTGCCTCGTATCACGCTGCTTGCTGCCTTTTCAGGCAAGGAGTCTGGACGTCATCTACTTGTCAGGAATGTACCTATTTAAGCCAACATTCTTTTTGTCATCGTTGCCTTTCTCTCTATTAGATTAGCTAAAATTTGGTTTTTTGAAATGGTCTCAGAACTATGGATCCAAGCACTGGGATACTCATGCCTGTCCATTTTAAGGACTCCCCATGTTACTGCCTGCAATATGCCAAGTTGCATGTTGCAGTGGGACATTATACCCTTGCTCTTGAAAAAACACTAACCAGCTGCTGCACCCACCTTCACAATCAGATTTCGGTGCTCCTCAGACTGACTGAAGTTCATGCCCATTTCAAAGATACTCATTGTTCCTTCCTCACACAGGCTCATCCAGGTGTGGTATTCTTCATGCTCTGGCAATCTATCCCAGAATGTCTTGAACACCTCCCAGACTGTTTCCTGACACACTGACAGCACAAGAAAGGTCTGGTGTTAGTACAAAGAGAATGTTTCCATGGCATCAGTGGGTAGGATAGTATTGTCCAAATGTTCTATGGTTTTCAGTACATTAATACATAGAATGCAGTGACTAGACAGCTGCAGCTGAATGCACTCATACTTCTTTCCTACCTGACTCTTTTACTGAAAAACCATCAAGAACAACAGTATTTTCACTGAGTGAAACTACACTTCATCAGTGGGTCAAAGTTTTAGAAAACTTAGAAAACCAAAATAGTATGGCAAATGTCCTCACAGAAAGTAGACCTGGAGCTTAACTTAGTAAGAACAATAGTGGCACTGGTCAAAGTTTTAGAGACTCAACCAGTAATAATTCCTTTGGACTCACGTTTACAGAGATTCAGAAATTATAGTTTACATTAGTAATTTGAAAAATGAGGATAATAACCCAATATGCTAAGAAATAAGTTAATCTTTAACCTTACTATATGCATTCACTGACAAAGAACTGGACATCTCTAACTGAACAGAGAGTGTGTGAATTGAGGGTTAAATTCTCTTGTACTATGCCAGCTGCTTTAACTTCCCAATCCTGCACATGTGCTCTTTGCCAGTCAGAACAGTTGGTCACATAATGCCCAAGGAAGAACCTTCTGTGACCCAGGATAACTGGAAGTAAGGAAGATTTGTAGGATTTTCCTTGTGTCCTCAAGAGAAAAACATCAAAAGGAGAACAACTCTAAAAATCACTTGCAGAAAATGCCGAACTGGAGTAGTGGCAGACAAACCTGCTGTTCAGCTTTAATCAGATTTCAGTATTTATATAGTATATCTAGTATATTATACTATATATACTAGTATACAGTTATATACATAGTTCAGCAAAGGAATGCTTTGCATTCAGGGTAAGTCCTGACATAACAAGCAAAACCCTACAGGAAACTGACCACAGATCTATCTTTAGAAAGTCACTTTCTTCAATCTGCTTAAAAATCAGCTCCAGGGTGCCAAAAAGCAGTACATTACAGCGATTTCTTCTTGATTCAATTTGTTCTGAATTACAAAACTGGCTAAATGTACTTGCATAAAACTTAACACACAGAACACACATGGAAACATACTTTCATGTAACCAAGAGATGGACATTTTTCTTAAATGCCAAGGCTTTATAAATAACAACCTTAAGGAACTGATTCACAGGCAGTAGCACCCATAAAGCTTGGCTGGTTCTGGCACACTTGATTGCACCATTCAGTTTATCAGAGCAGTTTAGACTATTTCTCCATTGTGAAATTCTACGGATACACGGATATCTCTCATTTCCATGCCACACTCCTGACAGTTTTCCTATATGAAGATAATTAGCCTTGTAGTTCATTTGATATGTATGACTAGAGAAGAATACAGCCCTCAAATTCTGTATTATTAACTCTCAGCAGCATGTTACTGCTCTAGCACCCCTCCAGCTTCCAGGTAGTTAACTTTATCTATAATACACAGTAAGGAGTATTGGAGATGCTTCCAATCAGTTTTGCTTATGTATCTTTATTAATCAGAAAAAAATAGCCGAATTCACATGCATCCATGCATCCTCTGACTCTCCACCTCAAGATATGCTTGTTTTCTCAACAGCTAAGGAAACAACTCTTTGAGGCAGGGACTACATTTTTGTATGACCTCTGCACAGATGTCAGGCAATGAAGCCATAAACCTGCTCTGGATTTCTGTATCCTGCTGGAGTACTAATAAGTTTCCTGAAGCAGAATGAGATCTGTAGTATTGTCCTGGGTTCAGCAGTAGCAGTCATTTTTCTCCTTAGTAGCTGTGGTTTTGACTGTCAGCCTGGGAACAGCNCTGAAGCAGAATGAGATCTGTAGTATTGTCCTGGGTTCAGCAGTAGCAGTCATTTTTCTCCTTAGTAGCTGTGGTTTTGACTGTCAGCCTGGGAACAGCGCTGATAACACCGATGTTTTTAGTTGCTGCTCAGTAATGTTTACCCTGACCAAGGACTTTCTGAGTCTCATGCTCTGCCAGGGAGGAGGGGAAGCTGGGAGAAAGCAGAGACAGGACACCTGACCCAAACTAGCCAAAGAGGTATTCCATACCACAGCACGTCATGCCCAGTATATAAACTGGGAGCAGTTACCCTGAAGGGCTAGATCACTAGATCACTGCTCAGTCAGGCTGGGTATCAGTTGGTGGGTGGTGAACAGTTTTATTCTCTTCCCTTGTTATTTTCCTTATCATTATCATTATTGGTGGTAGCAGCAGTGATTTGTGCTATACCTTAGTTACTGGACTGCTCTTACATTCTTTCGACTCTCCTCCCCATCCCTCCAGGAGCTGGGGAAGGGGGGCGGGGGGGAGTGAGAGAACAGCTGTGCAGTTTTCTGAGTTACAGCTGAGCTTAACCCATGACAAGTATGCTCTCTACCTTTGCACTTGTAAGAGAAGGGCATCCAGGAAAGACTAAATCTAAAATATAGTTTCAAATCCAGAAGCCCACACTAAAGAATATAATTTGCTTTCATTTCTTTTGGCAGTACTTTTATCCTGAATTCTGATTGATGGATCTTTCAATCCAGGTGCATTGTACAATGACAATCCTGCAATGAGATTATTTCCTGTGGCTGGGGTAAGTCTTCAGTAGGCTATAGGTAAGAGTTGAAGCTATGGCACCAGCTTGCAACCACATTGCAGTGGCACTATCTAATCCCACAGTTTTCAAATAGCACCAGGCAAAGAACTGACTTTCCAGTTGCAAGTGTTAATTGGCAGTAATAATTGAAAGCAATTTTCCCTAATACTCTTAAATGTTTAATCTCTTATATTAAAATAAATGTGATGAGACAGTTTATTGCCTGAATACAAGCTGCTGCTCTATGAACAGTTGTCCCAGTCAGCTCCTAGTAGATTAAGGATTTGTTGTGGGTCCTTTCATTTGGAATTAGACACCCAGCTGAATTCCAGTCCTAAAGGCTTTGTGCCATCTGTGGCAGGCCTAAACTGTCAGAGTAGGGTCATATTTTCTGTGGAAGGAGGAAAGGGGATGAAGATGAGTAGTCACATTGTATCCTCTTTAGCTGTGTCCTATCCAGCCTTTTCCATGGCCATGAGCAGTAACAAGCTGAGCAACATGGTGCAAATGGCTTCAGTATTCAGAAGGAAAAGGTTAGTTCATTTCTTCCTTCTGACTAGTCTGAGAGTGGTAGCAAGGGTTTTTTTTTCAAAGTTTCTTATCAACAGGTTCTGGAGAACTCCCATATAAGAAAAACATGTTTTTCATAACCTGATTATAAACATTCTGAGACTCCGTAGACAAAACTCATTGACATTAAAATGTAAACAATGTTAAACAGGACTTGACTGGAAGCTTCAGTAATAACTATATTTTACTGTATAAAAATAATTCACTATATTTCCATTCTGACTTTCCAGCAACTTAAATACTAGCCAGTATTTAAGCTACATATGCTATCTACATATGCTGACAATAAATGAAGTAACTTTTGACTAATATTTAAAATAGCAATTCATTTAAACAAAAACAGAAATAAAAGAAAATGAGGGGGGAAAAGAGGGGCAGACACAGGAACCAAACAAGTTTACCAGTAAGCTTTTTGATTAGCAATATAATTTTAAATATAAGATGTTTCAAGTAGATAGAGAATGGAAAAAAGTGCATCATCAGAGCTTACAACAAACTGTCAGGAGCCCAGCAGTTTAGAGTTATGACTGAAGCTGCTTGCTTAGAAAAATGTGCCCTGTTAACGTGCACACACTGTTACTATTAAGAAAAATAAATCTGCTGTACAGACTTTGTGTTATGATTTTTCCAGGAATCAGACTAGCTACAAACCCCCTAAAAGCCAGCCCACAGAGCAGCCAGCCCTGTCTGGATCAGGAAAGAACTCCTGAGCAGACCCAGTACTGCAGCCATGTGCCACCTGAATAACCAATCAGCCCTTAATGCATGTGAGAAAAGCCTGTGTCTGTGGCTAGATCTCACACCGAACTTTCATTGCCCTGCCGCAGGAATAGCCACAGGCACTGATTTATAGGACAGCATTAGCAACATGAGGCCCTGGAGGAGACAGGATTTGTGATGAGGTCTCTAATACCTGGCAAACAATACTGATTAAACGCATCAGAAAATCAAGATCAATCTTTTTAAGGCAGCAAGCTGAGAACCTTGAAGCTACATGTGGGTGGGAAGGTAGGCTCCTCTAGAAAATTACTTCCTTCATCCCAAGGCTGCAGTAATAAATAGCCTGTATTTTAGTGTTAACCAGTCTCACTGTTACTCTGCAGTTTTCCTCTGAAGAATTTCAGTGTTAACAAAATGAAGACTTATGAGATAAAGAGAGGCTCCCTGCTACAGAGATGCAATAGTTCCAGCTCTCTACAGGAAAGGAAAGGAAGCAGGCATGCAGAAGACATATAACTGACTGACATGATAAACCAGAACGCAAACCAAGAATGAGAACCAGACGACTTGTTCTTCAGTTTTTCTCCAAAGTATATTTTGCATGCATATACAACATTTTGCATGTAGTCTATCCTGAAATGCCTAAGAAATGAGAAGTCATTTAACTCATCACTGAGATAATCACCTTCAAGCTGAGAAAGGAAGTAGGAAAAATGGAAAGATCAGCATGTTTGGCCTATGCCCTTGTGCAAACTTCCACTTGAGCAAGTGTTATAGAGACTCAAGGTAGCCAAGGTCTTGACTTTTAAAGGTCATAACAGGTTTGAAAGTCTGCCTCAGAAAGTCAGGCATACAGTAAAACCGTGTCAATCCCAGCATATCTGTTCTGGGAGCTTATTTACTCCAAATGAGGTGATTACACTCAATTAATATTAATAAATAATAGAGAATATCCTGTAAAGCTCAAGATAAATTGTGGTTTAAGCAAAAAAAAATTCCACACAGGCAGGCACAAGATTTTTCAGTCATACACATGTGCAGGAAGTAGTGAAAAAATTCTTTATTTGAAGCTTCCTTCCCTAACAACTTATCCATTGTTTTCAAAACCTCCAGCTATGGTCTGTGATGCAATGACCTCTCTCGTTCTCTCTTTCTCTCTGAAATTCTCCTGTATGGCTACCTTTCATGACCTAGAGTGGATACAGTGTATCTGTGGCTCCTGCCAGATTACCATTCAGGATGCACTTATCTCATATGTGAGACAGTTAGCCTATTACATTCAGTCTGTGCTCAGGGATTTCTGAGGTTAACAGAAGGAGCACCATATGACAGCACGGGGCACCTCGTAGGGGGCAGGGCGGCTTTCTGGCCATTTGTGTAACTGGGCAGTGCTGGAGTTCAATCCCAGTTATATCCTAGTTAAGAGTCGAAACATGTACAGTGACTAGGAGCACTGAATCAGGCTGAATAATCTGAGGCAACATGAGACCAGCTCCTTCTCCTCTCTAAGAATTTCTTCACAACTGAATGCCTTAACTGCGGTGAGATTCAATGAGGACTACAGTGACAGGGAGACTGACAGAAGTCTCCTAACAGATCTCTCCTGTAAAGATTTTGTTAGCACTTGCTAAACAAATTAATATACAGACATGCACAGAAATCACTTCATCTATTCCTGAAACGCTGCTGTGTATTGCCTATAACATAGCAACCATTAAAAAATATATACAACAAACCGGGATTTTAAATAATAATAGTTGAATGTAAATAAGCTAATTCACACGGAAGAATTTTTCCTTTGAAGTGCTTAAGAGAGTGGGTCACAGTAGGAAAAAATGCAAACAAAATTTAGGAAAGGTAGCCACCAGAGCAATTACATCTCAGAGGCGGCAGGGAGCAGCAACATTAAGCCTTAGCCATGATGTCAAAATCCAGCAGCCTTTGCTTTACCCAGTTAAAAGGCATAGTATAGGGAAATGGTGCAAGCCCTGCTACATTGGTTCTGTTTTACTGGCTACTTCAAGTTCCAAGTCTACTACAGTCCTGTGCCATCTACCACCAACATCTACCAAAGGAAACGGACAAATTCACTGAATTGTCTACAGAGGGTGACTGGTTATGACAGACTTTTGGTCTGAGGAGGCATGGCTATTTTTCATATGGTAATTTTGATTTAACAGGGACTTGGGCAACCATCTCACTATCAGCTGTAAAGAACACCTTTATTATGAATATTACCATATATAGCACACTCACTATCTGAAATGCTACAATTACATTTGTGAAAACAAAATCTGTTTTGTGAAATGTCCAGCTGCCCATTGAATACCATTACTTAGACTTTCAAATGCTGAAAGATGCTATTGATGTTTTAAGAAAATACTGATATTTCTCCAAATTATTTTGCCTTCCTTTGGTTTTTTGTTTTTGGGTTTTTTTTTGTTTTTTTGCTTTTTTTTTTAGGATGTATGATATATTTAGCGTATCTCTGTATCTTTTTAAGGCTAAAAAAATTCAGATGTTGTAGTCTGAAGAAAAAAAAACCAAAACAAAATAACAAAGCAGCTGTACACTGATACAGGTACTTGTTTGGGGCCTATTACAGAAATGGTTGTCAGTCAGTCTCTGACACTAATAGAGGCTTTAGCAAGCTAGCAAAGTAAATAAACTAAGGAGCTACAGATAGATAATTGTATTCCCACCTGTTTCCTTCTAAGGTAGATACAGGTAGAACAAATGTAGTCTAGTTAATCAGCACATGCAGACCTTTTATGTTTTTCTAAGAAGCTCTTATATCAAAATAGCAATCAACCTTTCCTTCCATGGTAGTCATACTATTTATTGCTGATAGTAAAGTAAAACTAAGGAAATAACAGATTATATTGAAAGTATCCTTTCTAGAGAAAGTTTGGGATATTAAAATCATTCCTTAGTTCAGATACAGAACAAAAATAAGATTCCAAAACTGCACACTGAGATTGAAAAATCAATAGATTCTGAGTACCTTTGCATTTGTTCCCTTGTGAGGTCATTTTTCTAATTACTGGTAGTAGCTGGTCTCTGATTGATGAACAGTGACCACACTTTTTTCTGAGACTGTTTTGTTGACAGTGCAGAGACAAGAAAGTCATTATCATATCCCAATGGTAATCCAGCTACTTAATAAAAAGATGGTTTCAAGAAAAAGCTGGTATCTAAAGTGGTAACACTTTGTTTGCTTTTAGACACTCCGAAGCTCTTCGTTTTAATTATTTTTCACTGCTCTAAAGAAATAAATTGACTTTCCAGTGGGAGTTTCTTTTATAGGCAATCAAGAACTTCTCAATAAATATGAATCTCTAAACACCTTTCCCTCTTCTGTGACAGGAGCCATTTCCCATTTCACCAATTATGTGCAAACATGTTAAGACACTATGTAGCTTGAGTGCTACAATACACAGACACACAAATACCAGAAAGTACTGCATGACCTCAATACCCCATTTCATTTTCTTGTTAGACCGAAAGGTTTAAAATGTATCATGTGCTGTAAATTTCCATCACATGAAAGAAGCTTTTACTGGAAATATTTCAGCCTTTCAGGAAAGCTCTGTCACACCAGCTTCTACATTCTAAAAGAAAGGTTTAATCTCTGTTATACTACAGCCTGATACACAGAGATTGGCTTTCTAGACAGAATATATAGTACACTTTCCACAACCAGCCTTATCAAAAGTCACATGGCTGAGACATTGGTGTCTCAGACTTGACTCTTTTCAGGGAATTCTACTAGCACTGGAAGAACACTGTATAAAACCAAGAAGCTCTGCCATTTAGCTAACCTGTACATAATATCTATTTTTCTTAGAATTCATATTGTTCTATGAGAAAGGATTAGTATTTATTAAACACTATCTGTGGTTTCAGGGACTGAGAGTTTTTAATGATATGAGTTTAACCAGAAGGTACTTTTTTAGCTCAGAACAGCTCTCATAAGGTAAATTATGAAAGAAAACTAAGTTTCTTGGGTAATAATGTATTTCTTGTGACTTGGTATTTTATTATGTTTAAAAGCTTCTTTTTTTTTTTTTTTGTAAATTAAT
>NDXB01006085.1:0-23932 GCA_002631895.1 Agapornis roseicollis | reverse complement strand
GGGGGGCGGGAGGTGATGGATGGAGCCCGGTGGGAGAAGCTAAATCCAGGCGGGAGCTAAATCTCTTCTCCGGAGGGACCTGAGCTTCTTGCTTGGGGTCTCGGAGCGGCGGCCGGACCTGCTGAAGGTGGGGAAGGTGGGAGGTGTGGGGAAAAGGGTGCTGGGGGGGTTGGAGGAAAATCGCATCGCTGGTGGTGTTTTGGTTTTGGCTGGAAGGCTGCACCCACGGGAGACAGCGTCGGCTCACCGCAGGGGAAAGTGGAGCCGAGGGCTTTCCACCCGCTCCCCATCGCTCTGGATTGTGGCCGGGCAGCCGGCCGGGGTTTGGGGAGGCCCATCACGAGATGTACCAGAGTTTAGCCATGGCAGCTAACCCCGGCCCTCCGGCCTACGAGGGGGCAGGTGGCTTCATGCACAGCGCGGCCGCAGCGTCCCCCGTCTATGTGCCCACCACGAGGGTCACCTCCATGATCCCCAGCCTGCCGTACCTCCAGAGCAGCGGCTCTTCCCAGCAAGGCAGCCCCGTCTCCAGCCACTCCATCTGGACTCAACCCGGAGCTGAAAGCGCCGCTTACAACCCGGGATCTTCTCACCCTCCCGTGTCACCTCGGTTCTCCTTCTCCACCAGCACCCCCATCCCTGCCACCTCTTCCCGGGAAGCCGCGGCAGCTTATGGTACCTCCTTGAACCTTTCTGCTAACGGGAGGGAGCAGTACAGCAGGGGTTTCGGCAGCTCCTATTCCAGCCCCTACCCGTCTTATATGAGTCCAGAAATGGCCACGACCTGGACTTCTTCGCCTTTCGACAGCCCCATGCTGCACAACCTGCAGAGCCGAGGGACGCCCGCAGCCGCCAGGCATGCCAACATAGGTGAGCACAGACCGGGTTGGGACAGGGGAGGGAGGGTTTCATCTCGCTGCCCCCAAATATTTGTGCACTCACAGGTAGGGTGAAGAGAGAGAAATTCAGCGTATTTGGGATGTGGCTGTTGGGTTTGGCTGCAAAACACGGGGTGTCCATGGTGCTGCCGTCCCCCCACCCTGCAGGCACGTTCTCTGCAAAACCAACATTTCAAAACACCCTCAAAAACCTCAGTTTCCAAAAAATAAAAATAAAAAAAAAAAACAAATATAATTCAGGATAGGCCTGGAAGGGCAAGAAATGGTGTGCCGAGNCCATGGTGCTGCCGTCCCCCCACCCTGCAGGCACGTTCTCTGCAAAACCAACATTTCAAAACACCCTCAAAAACCTCAGTTTCCAAAAAATAAAAATAAAAAAAAAAAACAAATATAATTCAGGATAGGCCTGGAAGGGCAAGAAATGGTGTGCCGAGCTCCTGCGCCAGGGCCTGCCCGCTCCACAAACTGCTCCGAGGGGATTTAGGGGCTGCGATGGGGATGATCCTGGTGTGCAGGACACCGATGTGCACAAGCGGCCCCTTCCTGGGCTTGTCTGAGGTGTAAAATGGGGAAAATCCGTATGGAAAATGGTAAAATTGAAGTGTGGCCCGTGAATCCCAGATCTTCCCTTCGCGCTGCTCTATGTTACGTCTTCTTTATTTAAGGCCAGTTAGGCTAGAAAAGGGAAAGAGGGGAAATTTGGTGCTGAGAAGGGAGAGATGATGGAGAAAGAGAAAGATAAATGCATCCACATTTATTAGCACACTTCCTGAGGGATTCACAGGCACATCTGGACAGCCCAGCCCTGTTATTTCGGTGTCTCCTTGCCCCCCCCGAATATCTCAGTCCTGATCTCTTGTGCCGATCCCAATCTTGGAGCCTTTAATTTCATGAAGCACCCCTGGGTCTACAACCAGAAATTGGCCCAAATGGCTTAAAGTACTGGTTTTATATTCAGTAGAGGGGACGGAGAAAGAGGGAAAGAAATGCAGGCACAACTTTGCATTGCTCTTTCATAAGCCCTTTTTTCTCTCCTATTTTTTCTCCACGAAGGTATTTCTGTCGGCTTTGGGGTTGGGATTAACAAAGTAAACGACTCAAATTTGTGTGCAGATACATTTTGAGATTGCATTCCTTAACCTGAATTTTGGAAGGCATTTTTTCCATCGTGTTGGGCAGGATTTCCTTTATCTTCAGGATTATTTTAAGACTTCAAGGAAAGGAAAGTTGGGCATTGGTGGAGGCTTGTCCTCACCGATGCCTTTTGCTTTCTTTGAGCATTACGAAATTGCTTAAAATGGAAAAGAGATTATCCTTAAGGATAAAATTTTGGCCAACCAATTTTCGGAAGCCACAAGAAGGTAGAAAGTATAGGAAAAAAAATCAGGATGAATCAAACGATCAAATACTAATTGAATGTTAACAAGGACATCGCGTGTTTGTATTTGACTACGGTGCCATATCTTCCTTGGGGAAAAAAAGAAATGCCAGCTTTCTGGAGTGGTCTCAAAAGAGCTCCTAGTAATAAAACTAACTTTAAAACAATGCAAATGAATGTTGCAGTCGTAAAAATACCCATCGGCTTTTAGAGTGCCGGGAGACTGAGCGCAGATATTTAAAGGTTTAAAGCCAAAAGTTTGCATTGCAGGTCTCGCAGCCTGCTTTTTGGTGGCAAAAAGTGTTTTTTATCTGGGCTTTCAAATAGCATTGGAAAGATGGGATGTGCTGAGCCAGGGCAGAAAATGTTAGTGGCCGCTAATGAAGGAAGAAGAAGCCGGGACCCTTTTCCATTGCCAGGTCCCGATTCACGGCATCGCCTCCGTCCTCCGTGTCAGAAAGTGGGGGATTTATTAGCTTGGGTCTAATTATGCCTCTTTGATTGTGGAAAAAGCACTTGGGTTTTGAGAAAAAAGTGTTTTGGTTTTGGTAAAAATTAAAATTAAACCGCCTGAAAGCCGACAAGTTTTAAATTCAGGATTAAAATGGATTTTCTGGGAGGCAGCTCCCCCAGCAAGTAGCTTAAGGTCCAGACCTGCCCCTTTCCCTGTTCTCCCCGAGTCGGGATGTGACCAATGCCGGGCTGCTTCCAGCTAGGTCCCTTTCTGACACCGGGACGATGCTTTACCCAGGCTGCAGATACCGAGGAGGAGGTCTTGAGGCACGTAAAGACCGGCTGGTGGTTTCTGAGCCAGGAGAAAGGGAATTTTTCCCATGAAGAAGGGCAAAAAGCCTTTATGGGCTGAAAACCCAAAGGAATGGAAAAATGGGGCGGGGAGGGGGACGGGACGGACACGACACTGCTGTGTATTGCACCCATGGGAGACCCAGTTTAATAGCACATCCGAGCCTGGCTCAGCATCGGACCAGTGCCCAGCACAGTGCAGCCAACTCCTTCCTTTGCCTTTCCTTAAGACTAAAGGTATTTTTATTCTCTGCACTATGAGGAATCTCAAGCTGGAAACACAATCTTTCCGTGTATTAAATCAAGTGGTTCCTGCAGTGCATTTTCTTCCAATGATTTGGCTTCCTGAAGAACCACTACCTTTGGATAGTGCTAATTGCCGAGAACCCCTGGGATCATTAGGGTTTTAATTATTCTCATTTTTTAATAATGAAGATCAGGTCTATGCACGTGTAGCTGAATACGCAGATATGGATAGGCAGTCTGTGCAATTGGGCATGGCATTTTTCCCCAATGCACCAGGAAAAGAAGTTCAGTGAAATGCATTCAAATTAAATTATATTAAAAGAAAGAAAAATCTTCTTCTTTTCCCCTAATAAGAAGGATTTTGGCCTGGTTTAAAAGGTGCCAGTGCAGCTCCGTGGTATAAGGCACTGTGAAGGACGGGTGCACAAAAGACATGGCCCTGTTTGAAAAACTTTCCCCGGTGTAAGTTCAAAATGCCGGATTTGGGCTTTTCAGACCAAGTTTGGCGACTGATTTCATTCCCCTGAAGTGCAGAATCAGGCCCTGCAGCCGAGGCCATGAACTTGCTCCAGGCATTGCCTTGGATGGGGTTGCAGTGAATTCCCGACTTAATGAGGCATGAAAAGCACCCGCTGCAAAGTGCCCTTTGAAGAGTCTTCCCTGCCAGTCGCATAAACCTCTTGAAATCTGTCCCATTATTAGCTTGGAGGAGCGGTTTGCTTCTTTCCCCTTCCCCAAGCAGAAGACAGCAGGGACCGAGGGCGGCACAGGAGCCCGAGCGCATCCAGCCCGCTGCTGCTTGCTGTCTCCGGGATGTTTCCAGGCTGAGGATGGAGGGCAGATCCTGGTTTACCATCCCCGCCTCCTGTAATTTTGCTTTTGGCTAAAAAGCATTGGGTTTTTCTTTTGCTGTGGCATCGAGGAGGTTGATGTGGTTGGAAGTAAATCGGGGCTAGGGGCTGAGGGCATTTGTAACGGGTGCTTAGCGTCTTGCTTTGACTAAGTCTAAGTCAGAGTTCCTCAAACAGGAACCATTTGAACATAGCAGCAGCATCTGGGAAGATCAAAGCCTGGAGGAGACACTCGGTTCGAAAATGCCTTCTCTGCTGCTGCTGGAGAGATTGTGAACCAGATCTTACGCTTTCCCATAGGGATGCTAAGATATTTGCCCTGTAGCATCCCCAGGGCCAGCATTTCCAGTAACTCACCAGCATTTGTTACAACCCTCTGCCTTACAAGGAGCCCCTCACCTTCCCCACACACCGAAGGACAAAGTGACTGCTCCCACTGGGGCAGTGGGCAACTGGGGGAGCCCAATCTCTGCTGTCCTTGCCCTCTGAGGGATAGGGCCATAGGACAAGGGGCAGGGTTATAGGGTGGAGGGATGGGGCTGTACGATGTAGGGATGGGGCAATAGGACGAGGGATAGGGCAGTAGGATGGAGCGATGGGGTTGTAGGAATGAGGGATGGAGCTGTAGGATGAGGGATGGGGCCGCAGGACACGTCTGCATTTCGCATGGGACCCTACGTACCCTGTTTTGCAAGCGGTTGCATTTCTCACCTCGGCTCCGCCGGCAGGGCTTTGTTCACACACACACACCCCCCACCCCAGCAGGGTTTCAAGCCACCTTCTGCTCTCCCGTCTAATTTAATTGTCACCAGTCAGTCTGGGATTTGGGGTGAAACCCACAGAAGTAAGGTTTCTAATCTCTGAGCAAGATCAAGCTCAAACAGGCAACTCATTATTACCACCCCAATCCACAGCACAGGGTATTTTAGATTGCGAATAAAGCAACAGCAGTAATAAAAATATCACCGCCACGGGCACTAGACTACCCTGATCAATAATGCAATCCCTTAATTGAAAATTCCATGCTATTGCCGCATACAAGTGCATATGTTGCACACAACAGCCATGGTGTAGTATGTAATACATTATAAATGCTCATGGATTCCTGTAAAGCAGTAAAACATAAGGCAGCAGATAACGGCACTGAATCTAAGATTCATTAAGCCAGAACTAACTATTTTTCTCTTCCACACATGCACTCACGTACGTGTCTTTATCCTTGCAACAATAACAACATTTTATTTTTTTAAGAGCATGTATTTTGCTCTCCACATATTTGTTTCCACCAGTCTGGGGGGAAAGAGGCAAAATCCTTGGACATAAGTGTTTACTAGGCAGTGTTTCCAAAAGGAAATTTGGCCTGATCCTTCTGTTTGGTGCTAGTCTGATTGTAGAGAAACCTTGGCTCGGCAGGCAGAGAAGGGCTCCCCAGAATCAGTTATCCCAAAAGCAGCCGGGTATTTTGAATATGCAAACCATTAAAAAACTAAGGATGCCCTGAAAGAAACCCTCTCCAACAAAGCATCAACCAGCACATAAAATCCCAAACTGGGTGAAAAAAGCAGCAGCACAGCGAGATGAGCAAGTGCTTGTGTCTGAAGGTCGGTTGAAGGAGGGTGTGTGTGGGGGCTGATAAAATAAGGGTAGAAAGATGCCATGTTAGGGAAAATTCAATTTAAAACAAGTTGATGGCGTAGTCCCAAAACCTGCAGAGACCTTGTTTCTCATGGGCTGAAATTTTTGCTCCTCAAGCCCCACAGAGCTTTCCACATGAAAAAGGGTGGAAATAGAATATATCATCTTTCAGAGGTTTTGTTCCCAAATTCGCATGCCAGCCCGCTGTGGCCTTCTTTCCCTATAGTTTCCTCACTGAAAATGGGATATGTGGGGATGTTCCCCTGCTCCTGGGTGGCATAGGAAGGTGGGGGGATGCAGCAGAACACCTCGGGTCTTTCAAGGCTTTTTCAACCCTACAATAAAAAGACTTAACGAAGCGTCTGCCTTCCATTTGGGGCTCACCGCTGCCTGTGAAACCAGGTGGGGATCTATGCCGAGAGCTCAGACTGCGGGCTTAAATCAGCCAGTTTTGCCTATGCTGGGAGGCTGTGCCAGCCATGTCTTACAGCGATGTGTGATCTGCAAATAACACAGTTACGCTTCTGAAACCCCTCAGTCCTAATGGTGAGGTTGGGTTATTAGAAGTCCGGCTTGATTTGGGAGGGGGATGTGTAATTATGCCTGTAGGATTGACAAAAAGGGGGTTGGAAATGCCAAATATTCACCTTGTAGGTGGATCCTGTATTCATGCTGCTGTCTGGCAGGAAGGTGTAAGTATGCATTTGGTGCACGAGTGTGAAGTGCCGCTTAAGTTAACCAGGGAAATACGTGAGAACACGCACTTGCCTCCAAAGTTAACCCAAATTATACAAGGAAATTTCATTGTAAGGTTGTATAGAGGGTTTTTTTTAATGGAGAAAAAACCCTTGCAGGTCCCCTTTGTGGGTCAAAAACCTCGTAGCTGCCTACGATAGCATTATGGCAAAATACTAATGTCTCTCTGGCCTTTACAAGTCTTCCCCATATCATCGGTCACAGTGACCGATCCAAGCTGTAAATACACCCGTAATGACAAATTAAACCTAATTATCTGCCCTACCTGAGCAGTGAGGTCTTTATACACGGATGCTTACACATATGTGACAGCTCTTGAAAATAATTTGATCATCACTGGCTTTGCAGTGGCTGGTGCAAGTGTTAGCAAAGGCTCTTTTGGAAGCCCCTATAGCTCTGCCACAATGAGCGATGCCATTGTAAGGTCTCATACTACAGAGACGTATTGGCTTTATTTTGTCCCTTGCAGCTTTTCAGAAGGTCACTTGCTGCAGAGCTCGCAGCATTCTCGGTGCTGTTGCACTCTTTGGAACACTCGGGGCACTCGGCTGTGATTTCTTCTTCAACACAATAAGCTGGAGCTGGATTCTCTCATTCCCCCAGAAAGGCCAGGCAGGCGGGTGCTGGGTCTGCTAAGAAAGAATATCTGAGCAGATTTCTCAAAGCTGCATGTAGATCTGACCCCGCCATCAGCACTGAAATGTTTCAGATCTTAGGTTTTGGCAAGGGCTAGATTTTAAAGCCAAGTTTGAGCCAGTGTCAACTGGAAGCAGAAATGATTTCTTCTTTTCCAAGAAGTACCCGGTAATGATTTTCTTTATCAGTTGGCACAAAGGGGTTTTTTTGCTTAATTAGGTGGACACATAAATGTAGGATGCACCCTTTGCCTGGGGGAAGCAAAGTTGGGTCCTTCCAACAACTTTCTGCTGTTTCCTCTGTCTTTCTAAGACAAATCCCTCTTTCACCCAGGCAAGGCTTGAAGGATGCAGGATGCAGGAATCAGCTCCCTCCCCCACAAACCCCCCCTACCCAAATTCAGTATGGACTATGAAGAAAAAAGACCCAAACAACCCCCCGGAAAATCATATCACTTACTCAGAGCTGAAACCATTACTATTTTAAAGCAAATGGAGCTGGTGCAGGATCAGGCCCATGCAAGAAGCTTTCTTAGGGAAGAAATGCAGCCTCCTGCAAATTATATGGGGATCTACAGGTTATCGTGGGGAGGTGAATCCCTAAAAGCCAGCGGGACCTTCCTTTTTCCTTTCTGGAAAGTGGCTACTTGGTTTATATGTTGCAGCATGCAGGGACTTGTGGGTTTGCTTTAATTATTTCTAGCGTCACGTAAAGCTGGCAAGCCCCTTATCGCAGCCAGTGGGGCTGGAACCACCCACGCCAGCTTTGGGAGAGAATTGGAAATTCATCTTGTTTGTGAAAGAGGAAAAAGTAATTCATGGAAAGTCAGGGAAAAGTAAATTTTGCATCAGAGGTGGGGTGAGGGCAGTCGGATGAGGGATGCAGTGGGGCTGATCTCTCGTCTCCACCAGGGACTGGTACTGGACACTTCCGAATCTGGGATAACAGAATTCCTGCCTGGAAATGCTTCCTCCTAATCCCTGGGAATTAGGTCAGTGTCTGCTGGGAGAGCATTTCAGGAAAGGTCCCGTGATGTGATGCTGCTGCCTGCTCTTGCTCTTCTTCCCAAAGCAAACCCGTCTTCATCCGGCCAACGCTTCCAGCTGCAGCACTGTACTTAAAGGGTGCTGGGCTAGGACTGAGTGCCTGTTGCAGCCAGGCTACCCTGAAAGGCTAAAACCTGAACCCAGCAGAAGAGGTTGAGGGCAGAGATTCAGCAGGGGGGCAGAAGGAGACCAGATTTTGCCAATTTTTGCCTTTTTGCCCCCACAGCTCCCGCTTGCACAGTGCTCTCTGGCTGTGTCTATCACATTTAAGCAATTTCCAGGCTGTCTTCTGGCCTCAAGGGCCAGGGCAGTGGGTCCCCTGGCTCTGCAAACATCTCCAAACAGTTGAGGAGGCATCTCCCTCTTGTCTGTTTCTCAGCTGCCTGCCTTTGGCTGTTGCCAGACCTTGTGCTTTGGTGCACCTTGTTTTTCCTTCCAGCTCCAGCTTCTGGAGTCATGTTGTCATATGTCAGGCTCTGCTTTTGCAGGAAAGGAAAGAAGCAGCTTTTCTGGACAAGAGAGAAACTGGGAAACCCTGATTCCTTCATGCTGAAACTCTAGAAGAGACCAAAACCATAACCTAATTCTTATTAGTTAAACTCCTATGAGTTTCCAAGCCAGGATCTTGGGCTTGCCAGCCAGGGATCCATCATTATTCAACATTCAGGGCTTGCAGCAGTGGAGTTGTAAAAAAGTCAGTGAAATGGTGAGCCTCAGACATCAGGACTCCTCCAAATGACAAGTTTGGCCCCAGATGGCTGAGATTATTTTGGGAAGGGAGTGCAGGCCCCAGGGGCTGGCTGCTCCAGGGAATGGCTGCTGGGAAGGACGCTGAGTTGGGACATGCCTTGGTGATGTGGAGCACGAGAGGGGCAGCTGGCTTGGGGGGATGACTCCTCTTCATGCGCCCCTGGGCTGGAAGGATGCCCTGGATCCTGGGGACCACTGAGACTCTTCTCCAGGGGCTTCCCTTCCCTCCTTCAGTCCTTCATTGCTTTAATGGGGCAAATCACTGATGCTGTGATTTACCCTGACCCTCCCGATGTGAAGAATGGGCCTTGACATTTTTTCCAATTCCCAGCACAAGCAGGAGCACATGCAGGAGTGTAAAATCCCCTTCTCACCCCATTCCCTTTTCCCACAGCCAGTAAAGGGTCTCTCTCCATCAGGGTGAGCTGCCTGCCCCTCTGCCTGCTCCACTGCCTGCCCCTCTGCCTGCTCCGCTGCCTGCCCTCCCCAGCCATTTCTATGCCTAAACTAACATCCCAGTCAGACTCCGTCACCTCCCTTCACACAAAATCAATAACAACGGGTGAGCAGGTTAATTATAATCACAGAATAAACGCCACGGTCTCAAAGTTCACTCAACTTCACCAGCATTTCAAAATGAGGGGACAACGCCAAGCAACTTTCATTGATTCCTCCGGGGCAGGTGTGGGAGTTTGAACCTGTCCCCAAGCTGATCTTGATTCAAGACCTACTCAATTTTCTTCCTTATCTCGACTTTCCCCTATCTTATAATGCCTGTTATTTTAGATAAAAAGTCCAATCAATTGAGTTAGAAAAACTGCAAGTTATATGTTGCCCTGATAAGTTCGGTACCTGCCATTTTATTGGCCTGGACTGCAGTTTCTGTGCAAACTGACCTTTGCAGATGCTTTATCGGGAGCCAGGACAATCATTCCATCCTCCTCCCCTGCTCAGGGGCCGAGTTGACTTAACGTTCAGAATAACTAATAGAAGAGGAAAAGAGAAGGGCCAGGGGTTAGACAAACTGACTGTCCCCTATAGCGTGATGAACTGTAGTAAACACCTTTTTGTTTGTCTCTGGCTGGCATCCCGCAGGGAGGCCAGGATCTGCCCTAACTTATTTTGGTGCAACTTCTCTGAGTGGGATTTATCAGTGTAACACCTCCTGACTGGAGCCAGAGCCTGTGTCTAAATAGCGAGCTAAAGAAAACTGGGGCAGGGGTTTGGATATGCATGTGATCGTCAGTCTTGGTCAGTGCTGTCATGCTCAGAGAGGGCTTAGACATGTGGGGCAGTATATAGGCTGCATATTTCCTATATTCCTACACGTGCTATATATATGGTTTAGACACATAAAGTGAGGTGTTTTAATATATATATGTGTATGTCTCTGCATCTTATATTTGTGAACATACACAGACACAAAAGCATATAGAGCTATGTTCTGTACAGCCATAGAACAATAATTCTAACAGCAAAACCAAACAGAATTGATTAGAGATGACTCCCAGCTTGCATTCTTAAGGGCATGGTATATGTGTATATATACAAATGTATACGTTTATATGCATGCATATATAAGTGCATATATGTGTGTATATGTGTATATATACACATGTATAGTACACAGATAGATGATAACATAATTCAATCAATTGTATTCTTACAAGCAGAATTTTGCCAATTGGCAAGATTTAATATCTTTCCTTCTGATCTGAAAAAACCAACACAAACCTTTGAGTTTCTGGAGTAGCAGAGCCGCAGAAACATATGTCAGAAGATCCTTAGTCCAGCCTCCTACTTAAAGCGGGACAACTGGTACCAGGGGCTGAGGTCAGCTGTGACTTCACCTGGATAGAGCTTGGAAATGCCCAGGGATGGAAATTCCCCCACCTCCAAATGAAAACACCTCCTAATTCCCAGCCTGTGGTTTGTGCTTCTACCCCCGTGCCTTCTCCCACTATTGAGAAGGGTATGGCCCTGTTGTCTGCATATATCTGGCAAACTGATGTACTTGTAATGAACCCAAACAGTATCAATTTTCCTGGGCCCAGAGCTGGCCCTGGCTTTGGTTCACCTGGGTGCTGGTAGTCACCTCTACAGACAGATGGTCACCATCAGACAGACAGATGCTGCACCAGGATGTATGACCAAACACCATTGGGTTCCTGTAGTTTAAGGACTTCCAGCTCTTCAGCTGCTCTATAGGAGCCCAAGTGGACCAAGAGCATGTGAAGCCTGTGCCATACTTGATGATGAACTAGTGCCAGATGCTAGCCATGGGAATGCAATGGACCATGTTCTTCAATCTTAGCAGAGCTGCCCAGGTGGGATCATAGCATTGCAAATCCCAAGCTTTGCTCTACATTTTCCCCCCATCCTCCTTTCCCCTGCAGTCATCAAATAAGAGCCTCTGGTAGGACACATCCCTTTAGAGATGGACCATATTCAAGCAGGATAACGCTGTAGCTGTTTTTCTTCAGTCAAAAGAAAGAAAGACCATTTTCAGGTGCCTCCTGCCAAGCAGACCCCAGGCTGCGGATGGCCCCATCCTGGCCATTCCCTGGACTCTCCATGTTAATCTAAGATTTGTTAAACAATATTTGGACAGTCGATAAGCAGAGGAATCTTCTGTTTATCAGAAGAGCCTCAGATATTTACAAGTGTAAGGAAGAGCTGCGAGTAGGACTAAGAAAGGGGAGGTCACTGCGGTGGCTGGGATCAGGCATGAATCCCAGCAAAAGAAAACAGGCCTTGGAGTTCACTCACACACAACCAGACAGTCAGCAGAAGCTGCTGTTGGACACCAGGTTGCTATCAAAGGGGTGGCCAGCAAGTGCTCCAACCAAATCCCCCCATCCTTGGGGCAGTTTGCATGCTGTCTCCTGTGTAGCAGATTATGTGCCATTTGGATGTGGGATATGGTACTTCAGTGTGTGAGTCAACAGTCTCCACTCAGCTCTGGTACAACAACTGGGTTTGATGGCTTGGGGTTTGGTGGTTCTGGTGTGCTGGAAAGCTGTCAATGCTTTTCTAAGCAACCAGGTTAGACAGGTCCCCCAGGACCAATTCTTGCCCCTTCCCAAAACAGGCAGTTTGTTTGAATCTGCTTTAGAGGAATTCAGGCTGTTTCCATCCACATCCATAGATATGGAGAGATATGTGGTTTCTCTCCATGTCTATGACCATGGCCTTTGATAGCTGTCCTGTTGCCTCTCTCCAGGGAGGCAAGGAAGGGCCTTTGCTTCCTCTCATGGGTGACGAACAGTATTACGAGGAGATGAAAAGCCTTGCTCAAGGGAAGGCTACTGCAGAGCCAAGAGTGAACTAAAAGCCAATCCCAAAATATGACAAACCCTTGTGTTTGTTGTGTCCTTCTTGCATATGATCTCAGCTGGTCCCTTGGCCGCTTCTACCTCCACTGTCCTTCAAACTGGGGAAAACATACCCATGAAGGAAAGGAGTATTCTTGGCTGTTGGCAATGGTGTGTGCCATAGACCTTGGCTTGCCACAGGCAAAGGAGGGAGCTTTGCAGGGGAGGGACACAGTGTTCTCTGTGCCTTGATGTGAAACATTTGGCCTGGGAAAGGTTGCACAGGAATAGTGTCTCACGAAGCAAGGAAAAAACAGATTTCTTTGCCTTTTTGAAGGCTGAGCCACATTGTAGGATTAATGTTTCCTAAGCATTGAGTAAGGTCTTTAGGTTTGCAAGGGGAAAACTGGCCTAGGCAGCCAACTGAGTAACCAATCATTTTCTCCACCCTAAAGGTGTCAGATACACCGCAAAACATTCTGAGACAGCACCAAGCCATTTCTGTGAAGCAGCACAATGATGCATTTTGCTTGAAACTGTGTTTCCGGCAAGCACAGGGGATCTACCCACTTCTCCATTTCCTGTAGATCAGCTATCACACAGTGATGTCTGCTAATCCACATCAGAGGAGAACAAGGAGCCACATTCCCACCAGTAACCAAGGTGGTGATGGGCACCTCTCAAACAGGCACTGCCCTTCTCTTCCCATGTCTAGGTCTCATTAGTCTCTAAAATAGTAGGGCCCTGATGAATTTCCCCTAAATTCCATCAGGGGGGAAACAGGCGTAGAAGAGGGAGGGGAAAAAGAAGCCAATGGGCAGAACCTGTTTTTACAGAAACATCCTCAGCTCCATTAGCTGAAGGGCAAGATAAGCACATGGGCTTGCTGATCCAAGTCTGTGCGACAAGCTGATGATGTCCCCATCAAAAAAGGAAAAACCCATTGACAGCTTTCTTTTGGCTACAGTCCTCTCCCATGCATATATCTGGGCTCTTTTATTTATGTATTTACAGTCACTACTTGCCCCTTGCATTTTTGTCTCTCCTTGGTTTTTGCTGCTGTCTTCCTTTCCAGTTCAGCCTTGCTCTGAAATGATACTGGACCAACCAGCTCTTTTAACTGCTTTGATCTGGTAGAGTTTCCCCCTTGAAACTTCAGGTTCTGGAGTCATGCAATCCATGGGAGCATCTTACCCTATTCGAAAGAAATAGAAGATGTGACTTGCAGCTCCACTAGTGGTTGGAAGTAAATGATCTTAAGGTCATTTCCAATCCTAACCATTGTATGATTCTATGATTTATTAAAAGGATCCCTAAAGGCTTGAAATTTAGGAAGGATTTTCACACTGTTACTTTTTAATGGAAACAATTGTGGGATTTGGGACAAACCATCCCAGGCAGCTGGGAATAACAAATCCTCTTTCCCCCTGTCATGCTGTCATGGCTGTCCCTCAAAGCAGAAGGTGTCTTGGGTGGGATCCTAGGGTGTCCATGCATCCGAGGGGCCAATGTCCTTTGCCTCAGCTGCGAGTTCCCTAGAGACTCCATTTGGGATTTGTGTATACACAGGACTGTGGCTCTCACCTCTTATCATAACAAATTGTTTTAGGAAACTGCTTCTCTGTGGGGAAAACTGCTCTCAGGGTCTGTTTAGAGCCTGTAAGTGCCTGGCTGTGTTTGAAGGACAGCTTCTCCTTTGCCGAGTTGCTTCGTAGGGTTGAGAAGATGCTTCTGCAGGGGGAAATGTTTATATCAAATATCTCTCCAGCTGTAAACAAAACTCCAGTGCTATATTAATGGAAGTCTCTTTCCATTTCTCTTCACCCAGATTTTTGTTTCTCATGCAGTAGGGTCTGACCCAAACCAGTATAGGGAAGGCTTTTTGTCCTCTTCTAGAGGCTGGTTTGGAAATGGAAACTTACTAACTGATTGCTGGCTCTGAACTGAAGGTTTCAAAATCTCTCTGTTGGAGGTGCTTTTGCTATTGTTATTACTTTAGGTCCTGATCCATCAGGTTTTATGTGTTCAAGATGATCTCTCCAAGGCTGAGAGGTTGAGGGCTGTTAAAGAAAAGCCCAAACAAACCCAGAAGGTCTGGACACAGTCAGCCTGGCAGAGCTGGGGTTGGCAGAGGTGATGGAAAGGCTCAGGGATGGCTGTTCAAACCACTCTTCAGCACTTTAGACTCAAGCCCTGAGCAACCTTCCTCTGATCCCCATCTGGTATCTGATTCTCCTGGTTAGGAAGGCAAAAGCACTCAGACTTTGGGTGGGCCATGTCTTTGGTCAAAGATGCTTGTCATGTCCTAGCCGTGCTAGACATGTGTCTGTAGAGATGTGGGCTGCCTGGCAGTGCTCAGATCTGCTTTCTTACTGAGCCCTGCATTGTCCATACCAGTTGATCTCTGTGGGTATGGCAGAGGATATGAAGCACCATTCCCAATGACTAAGACCCATGAAGGGCCATATCCAAGAAATACTGTTTTCTACCTACCCCAGCGCCCCACTTAGGAGTTAGGCCCGGCTCCATGGGTACTGAATGTCACATTGTAGAAAGTATTTCTGATATTAGCATGCTTAAGGCCTCACCCAAGATTAGGAGGCTGTTGTGCAACACACAAGTGACATTTCCTGCCCTGCAGACCTTGCAGTTCTCATAAACAGTAGATGTGAGGGGAAAAAGATCTCCTTTTACACAGTAAACTGATGACCAGGATAGGGACAGGACCCAATCCGTCCTCTTCACTGGCTGGATAATTCAGCAAGATTTCATGATCTGCTCTCGTGTGAGAAGCTCCTTTGTAGACTAAAGGTAGGGCCTTATGAAGATTTAGGTAGAAGCCCATTAGTGTTAGTCAATGCTAGCGACCCAGCCTATAAAAAGAACTGTCCCAAGACTGATATTATCCAAGATAAGGGCTAGGCAAAGGCACTTATAGGAGCTGTGTGTTCAGTGAGGAAGATGAGGCCATTCAGCACATGTGAGGTTACTCCAGTCATGAGACGGTGTCCTCAGTGCATCCAGAAAATGCTATCCATTCCCCAGCCCTGTCCCAGCATTGGCCATACCTGGCTTTGGGAGATGGAGTAAATCTTTCCAGCAGAAAGGCTGTTACAGAGGTCACTGGACAGACCCATAAATCTCCATTATCAGGCAGTGGCTCCTATGCCACAAAACGGAAGCTATTGCCCTGAGTGTGACTGGGGGAGCCTTTCCTTCCCCCCGCATTGTTCAGGGCCCTCTGGGAGCCGCTTGAGCCATTTGCTGCCTGAATAAACGTTTCCTTTCCCCGCTGCTAAGTACAAGGAATAAGTGTCAGGGGATCTCATAATGCCAGGATTTAGAGCTCCAGCTCCGAGATGGAAGCCAAGAAAACACTTCACTGCTTTTTGCCTTCTTAATCCCCATTAGCAATAACTATGGCAAATTAAACAATTAGTGCACTTGAAGCCCAGTGACCTCCATGACAAATATAGCTCAGCCCAATGATGGATCATGGTTCCTTTGGGCTCTGAGCCCTGGGAACGTTTGGGTTTCCTAGGTCTTGGGACATCCACCTACGTCAAACTGCATGGGCTGCAACTCTGCAGGTGATGCTTTCTCATTATTCTGTAATGAGATTTTATAATCCTCAGGTATTCCAGAGCAGCTGGGATGTGTCAGCAAGGTCAACTCAGAAAGCTCCCCTTGGCAACTTCATCCCTGAGTTTAGTGATGCTGTGAAATTATAGCATCACTATTAAAAAGAAATCCAGTCCCTTCCCTTCCAGTTTTCTACTAGGGCTCAAATGCCTTTCATTCACCAAGGGCCATGCACTAAGCCTACACCATCTTCTCTAAGCCCGTAACCATTAGTGTCCAAGACACACCCTTTGCCATCATCAAGCCTACTTTGAAGCAGGAGAGGGTTATTTCTCTTGTGGTAAGGATCTCTTGTGATGGAGGTGATATCTCTTGTGGTCAAGGAGCTTCCGATGCTCTGATGAAGGGTTTTAATGAGGTTGCACTGTGCAGATGTCATCTTCTGACTCAGCACTGGGTGGTGCACACAGGGACGCACCCATCTGATATTGCCCCATGAAGGCTGTGATTAGGGAGAGCCACCCCTTGCGTGGAGCCTCAGAGCGCCCTGGGAACAAAGTCTGTTCCTTCCCACCTCGAGCACCAGTGATTCCTGTTTAGTAATGTTCACAAAGATCACCTTTGTCTACAGCTGAGAAGAGAATATCACACAAATGCTTTTACTATGGAAGCAGAAGAGGGCTTGTGAAAACGTAAACCAATGGAAGTCCCTTAAGAGAGAAGCTTCAGTCCAAACCCCATGTAAATTGAAACAAACCAAACCAAAGCACCAAACAAGTAGTGATGAATATTGCTCAAAAAATACAGATTAAAAGGGAAAGTAAGCCTCAAGACAGCTTTGTATTGGTGGTGTGGCTGTCTGATTACAAACCAACAGTGAAAATAACGTGGAGCTGGGTGTCACACCAACTCTTGGGAAATAAGACTCACTGTTCAGTAGCAAATATAACTATAAGAGAGTTACACTTTGCCTGGTTTTAATTCCACATACTCTGTCTTTTTATAAACGCAGAAGTATATTCATATTTGACATCTCTTTGTATCATACCCATTTTGAGGGACCTTCTTATTCAAGAGCCAGTCCAACTCTTAACATGTGACTGTTAGTTAGGAATCTCCTCCTTTTTCTTTGATTAAAAACGTTCAGATTTGGGTTTCCTGGTGCAAAAATCTCCAGGAAAGATGACATTTTGTAATTAGTCACAAACCCAACACACGTCAGTCAAGAGTTTTAGCTGTTACCTTGGGACCACTTTTGCTCTCTGAATTCTTCCTGGATTATGCCAACAACTTTGTACTGAATTATTTTCAAAGAAGAAGGGATTTTCTCACAGAACAAAAATTACTGTGGAAATAATTCGGCTTTTTCTTTGGAAAATTATAATAAAAATCCTCAACAACCTCTAAGATGAAAAAAGAAAAAAGTGAAATGTTTTCCTTGAGATTTTTCAAGGAAATGAGTTCTTTCCTGACCAACTGTTCCAATCCCTTCTCTTTTCAAAGGAAGTTTATTTGATCTAGATTTTGGCTCTGATTCAATCATGATTTTAAAGGGGAAAGTGAGGCATTATGGTTACCGGCATCACTGAATCCATGTGTATAAAGTCACCTGGAGGGATTCCCATCTTTCCTAACCCACCAGACCTGCTTGAAGGTAATGAGATTTTTTTAAGCTGTTGAGAAGATACTGAATTCCTCCATTTCTGCTCCATGGGTACACTCATTACTGTTTTCTAGCATTACCCCATGGGCCTATCTCTTGTCATTTTTAGCCTGGTTTTCTAGGGAGAAATAGGCTCTGTGTCTCAGTTTACTGGCACCACTTTAGTAATTTGTTAATCCTTTGGCTGGTTCATGGTTATGCAGTTTCCTACAGATTTTCCAAAAATAGTCCAGAGAAAAGAGAAAATAATGCTGACGTTTAAACATTACCCTTGGTGGATATCAGCGAATCCACATGGGATTGGGACACAGATCGGCAGGAGGCCAAATTTGGTTGGTTTGCTCTTTAGGGAACAATTTTCTTCCAGCAGGATGTTGAGATAATCATGTAAGAAGCAGGTAGACAAGCACAAAATATAGCAAGATGCATAATAACATTTTAAAAGCTAATTTTACGCTGGCTGAAGGTCCTGATACAAAGCTCTTGCTGTCCTCCAAACGCTTCCTGTGTGCTATGGTTTCTTGGGAATTTTTTCAGGCGTTTAGTTTATTCCCAGCCTCTGCTAAGTAATGGAGCCCTTTGCTGCCATTTGTCAATTTTTTCTTCTCCCCGATTATTTTACTGTCTCGTGTTCTGGTTTTGGTCTTCACATCAGAATGTGCCCATGTGGAGGAAGGAATGGTTTTGTAGCACAAGAAAGACATCCCCAAGCTGAACTCAGTAGCTGATACTCTTCAGGTGGGACCATCAGTAACACGCATTTTCAAAGGCTATGTCGTTTTCATACAGATATATCTACATCTCCACAAGGCCAACAGATGATGCTTGTATTTCATTAGGCAAAGTTCTTGGCTTTTTGAGGGCACTGCATCCAAGGGTGAGTTGTGTTGATCTCTTCGCCGCCTTGCAGATGATATGGACTGCCATAGCAAGAGGGATTCGACTGGCCCAGCCCAGGGCAGTGATCCTTATGTCACAGCTTCAGCCAGCCTCTGGTGAAGGATGAACCAGGAACGTGGTGGGTCAGTGCACCCCGGAGATTGACATCAAGCACTGGCATCAAAAGATCAGTCTCTGATACACAAACGCCCAGTGATGATGTCTGTTAGCTGACAGCCTGAGCTGCGGTTGTACATGCAAGTTCCTCTAGTTCAGGTGATGTTCTTATGCAAAGAATAGGGCAAGGACCGATAAACATCTCTTCCCCTGAGCTCTCTGCAGCTATTAATCTCTGCCAAGGGCTGTGTGAGGAACAGAGAATGTGGCATAGCTTTCCTTGCCCACACCTGCTTAAGTCCTGTTGAGAGATGCTTGGGCATCTGTCTGATTCTGGGCAGTTCTCCTTTGTGAGTCCAGGTCTGTGTTTGTCCTGGTCACAGGAAATCTGTCTTGATTGCAAACACGGCTGTTCGCCTGCCCAATCTGTTTGCCCTGGCTATGTTCAATCTTGAAAGTTGGATAACATCAGAGCAGAAGGGGAGGTTTCTATTTCTGTCTCCTTGTATCCGTGTCCCAGCATATCCCTGCTGCCACAGAAGTCCTGTGGCCAACACTGTATGGCAGGAAAAGGGGTTCCTCTTCCCAGTAATCCCAGGAGAGCTTCCTTAAGAAAGGAAGAGCTGTTTCTTGCAACTGATAAAAGCTGAATATTTGTGACTTCTTGAAATGTCGCTCTGGGCTAAACTGAGAACCAGACCAGAAATTAAACATACGGCATCATAACCAACCCTTCTCCCTTCTTCCCATCATGGCAGCAGAATTTTTTGATGACTATTCAGAGGGACGAGAATGTGTCAACTGTGGGGCCATGTCCACCCCGCTCTGGAGGAGAGATGGCACTGGGCACTACCTCTGCAATGCCTGCGGGCTGTACCACAAGATGAATGGCATCAACCGGCCCTTGTTCAAACCTCAGAGGAGGCTGGTAAGTCAAGATCACACAAATGCATGTGGGGCAAGGCTGCGTACAAGGATGAGGCAAAAAGACCCCATCTCTGGCAGTGTTGAAGGCCAGGCTGGACTGGGCTTGGTGCAACCTGGTCTAGTGGAAGGTGTTCCTGCCTGTGCCAGGGGGTTGGAACTGGATGAGATTCAGGGTCCCTTCCAACCCAAACCAGACTATGATTCTATGACCTCAGGCAGAAGGGAGCCACCAAGCCATCCTGAGGGCCATGTTTGTCCATTCCTTGTCTTCCATGGGGCTCCATCCCCAGCCTGCGCTGCTCTCTGCATGGCTCAGACCTGTCTGTGCTCAAATCGTCCCTTGCAAGTGTCAGAAATGACACCAGCAGCTTGAGCGCTGCCACCAGCCACAGCCACCCAGCGCCCTCTTGTGATCCCCCTTCCTAGGCACAGCGCTCACAGCCAGTGCCTGCACCCTAGCACCCAGGACCTTGCCCTCTCTCATTTACTGGTCTATCTGTAACCCTTGGGCATATCTGGGATGCCCTGCTGGGTACCAGGCTTGGTCCTTTACCGCAAGCAGCCATGCGTGCTGTTAACTCTGACAGCCTTGGGGTAAGGCCTGGAAACCCCCATGAAGAATAGAAACAAATGAGCTGTGCAGATCTATCCATGCACTTTTGTCACTTGGCTGGGCAGCTGGCAATCTGGAAACCTTGTAAACATGGCCATATTCCTGCTTTTTCTTTTAGAAGAAAACTTCCACGAGGAAAAGGGGGACCTGACTAGGGATGAAATATAGGGCTGTGGTTAAATTAATGCCAACTGGTCTACCTAAATAAATATAGTGATTTGGTTTAATCTGTCATTGTGTAAACCCTTTTTCATTTGGTAACTGAGATATGCCAGAGAGCCCTGCAAGGGGAGATCTTTGTCTTTGCTGAAAGCTCTCTTTTAAGCTCTTGGTCCATTTACAAAGGACAATGATTAAAGCAAATACATGGTGAGGTTACAACTAAAGAAGTGTTTGGTTTCTCCTCACCAAGGGGATTTCCAGCTTTCAATGTCTTAAGAAGTACCTGAATTTCAATTGTTATTGTCCCACAGCTGTAGATTAACTGATCCTGTCATAATGCCAAGAAGGCACAGAGAGAAGGCTGTGGCAAAGATCATAGAGTGAATCTCCAGCAGCTGCCAGGTCCTCATCTCCCAGGCCTTCACCCCAATTTCAGCTGCTCTGTTCAGGTCTGCAGAGCTGATTGGTGGTCCAAGACCACCAGATTTCTTCCCTGTAGGTTCCTTTTTAGGGAGTCCTTACAAGCAATGGAAACAAATTTGACCCCTGCCCATCCAGACATTATCCTCAGCCTCTAAAGACCCGAGCTTTGAAGGATGCTGGGAGGTCTCAGGCAGGCACAGATGATGTGGCTTTTCCTTCTTCCACCTCCCACTCTGCTTCCAAGTTCAAACGTTATATTTTATGTGATTTCAAGTCCCTTGTCTTTCTCCTGTGG
Source organism: Agapornis roseicollis (assembly GCA_002631895.1). Taxonomy (NCBI): domain Eukaryota; kingdom Metazoa; phylum Chordata; class Aves; order Psittaciformes; family Psittacidae; genus Agapornis; species Agapornis roseicollis. The sequence continues at coordinate 2,956 of NDXB01006085.1, read as the reverse complement.
CCTTCTGAGCCTAGCTAAACGAGTTCACCCAGAAAGGGAACTTTAGAAAGCCCATTCCTTTGTACTGCTTCATTAGTGGGGATTCCTATTAATTATCCTTCTTTAGGAAGATGATGCTATTGGAAGCACTCTTTCTTATGTTCCCATCAAGCCACATATGCAACATCACACAAAGCCAGTAAAGAGTATGTAACATTCATGGCACTGGTAACATCTTCTTGGGATATGCCATGATGCTTGGAGCTGAAAGGCTTGGGAGCCCGAAAGGGCAGGAGAGTCTGGGATTCAGACACCTCAGTGCAGGGGTGTGCACATGCAGTGGGTCTCTAAGCTATTAGACCTGCTGGAGATCTGGGGCTCTGTTCGGGTGATGTCTCAGGCACCATGTGAGATGCCCCATCTGAAGGGGGCCTATAGGGATGCTGGGGAGGGACTCTTCATTAGGGACTGTAGTGACAGGACAAGGGGTAACGAGTTCAAACTTAAACAGGGGAGGTTTAGATTGGATATAAGGGAGAAATTCTTTCCTGTTAGGGTGGTGAGGCACTGGAATGGGTTGCCCAAGAAGTTGTGAGTGCTCCACCCCTGGCAGTGTTTAAGGCCAGGTTGGACGAAGCCTTGGGTGACATGGTTTAGTGTGAGGTGCCCCTGCTTATGGCAGGGGGGTTGGAAATAGATGATCTTAATGTCCTTTCCAACCCTAACTATTCTATGATTATGAATCTATGTCTGTGCAGCACTGGCAGGCAGTGGAAAGGCAGTGGAGCAGAAGCTGAAAGGCAAGAGGGGAAGGAAGAAGTGGTTGTGTTATTCACAGAAACAAAGGAGCGGGAAGAGGAGAGGAAAGCCTCTCACTCTCTGGGATCTGAGGTGCTGCCGGGGGTAGCAGCAGGGTGCTGATGTGTTTCCTCCTCTGCATTTCCCTGCAGTCAGCTTCCCGCCGTGTCGGCCTCTCCTGTGCCAACTGCCACACGACGACAACCACGCTGTGGCGCAGGAACGCCGAGGGAGAGCCTGTGTGCAATGCCTGCGGACTCTACATGAAGCTCCACGGGGTAACACCTCCAGTGGTTTCTGCTCTCTGCAGCGCCGATATCAATAGCAGCAAGGGGCTGCGTCCATCGCAAAGCTCCGTGGTCTCTGGGAGCTGCTGGTCCTGCTGTGGCTGTGGGCTTTAGTCTCCTCTCAACATTACATCATGTTTATATTGGCAATGAGTGATGAATGTAGGGCATTTCTCACATACTAATTAGCCACCCTGTGCATCAAAATCTTAAAAACCAGTAACACCAGGACCAGGTTCTTGTACCTAAATTCAGGCACTTTAGTGAAAAATCTGAGCCAAAAGTGCAAGGAAAAGCTGAGCTCATCTGCACTGGGTGTCAGACCCCAGCTAAGACTTGGCTGTAGACTTCTCATGGGACTGATAGATAATTTTTCTTTTATGGATACCCAGATCATCTCTTCCTGTTAGTGGGAGCTTCATGCATCTGTGCCATATATAGAGAGGCCTGCTGGAGTCCAAGGTATAGCAGGACTTCAAGATGCAAATCTCCAGTCCTTTTTCCATCAGTCAGTGGCAATGGGGCCACCCTCATGGCAGAGATGAAGGCCTTCAACACCCTGGCTACAGTAGCAAATCCCAGTTCTGCTTCTGCCTGCTACTCCCAGGGTTTTTATACACATCCATGCTCTCAATTATGTTCACTGCTTCACAATGGATGAAAGCATTCATGAGAGATAGGCCAAAGCTGATAGACAAGGTGGATGAGAGGAAGCCTTAACCCAACCCAATAATTCTTCCTAGAAATCTCAGCATGTGTCTAACTATGAGGATGACTACCTCAGTGGGATCAGCTCCTAAGGCAGGTCTCCCCACACAGGCTTGGTATATTTCCAGAAATGAGGGATTAGCCATAAAGACTTCTGCTCTGAGTTAAAGGGGAAAGCAAAGCAGGCAAGCTGTTGTTCCCCTTCTGGCCTTAAAACACTCAATGCCTGTGTGTGAAAACCTATGCTCATTTGGATGCACATCTTGTAGCCTTGACATACCAGTGCTGACCTGTGAATTTGGGTTCCATCTTGTTGCTTTCAATAAAATCAGATAGTTTTCATGGAGCTTACAAGGTGAAGCTGGAAACATTCTCCTAGACAACCTTATAGACAGAGCCATTATACACCTTATACATCATATACCTTATAAAGAACCTAATGTGCTTTTATATTTGGGTCCATAGGTTCCAAGGCCTTTAGCAATGAGAAAAGAAGGCATTCAGACAAGGAAGCGCAAGCCGAAGAACCTTAACAAAACAAAGACATCAGCAGGTAAGTGTTAACCAGAAGAGTTTATTGTATGCGTATACATGTGGGTGCCTGTGCTTCTGACCATCATGTCCTGTGAGTCAGATATCCCACCACTAAATGGGATGATTCTTCAACAGTGGGGGATGGCTGAATGCCCTTCAGCAGCAACAAAGCCCTTCCCACTATTTATACGCTACTTTTCACCCAAAATCACTTCTTCATGGGTGGGTACAGCTCTGTACAAAAGGTCTTTGGGAAGAGCCTGCTTTACCATCTGCTTTCTCACAGGTCCATCCAGCAGCGAGAGTCTTACCCCAACCACCAGCTCCACCAGCAGCAGCAGCAGCACCACAACCACGGAGGAAATGCGCCCCATAAAAACAGAACCTGGGCTCTCATCTCATTATGGGCACCCCAGCCCAATTTCTCAGGTACAGAGGGGAGATGCTGGGAGTGGGACAAAGATGGGAACTAGGATGGTAGCCTGTTCACAGTATGCACAGGCGGCAATCTGCAGCTCTACAGCAAATCCTCTGACATGTTATTACAATAGCACCAGTACCCCATAAAAGGATTCATATAGTCCTCTATGGTTTTGTCCTGGGTTCAGCAGTTGCAGTCAGTTTTTCTTCTCTTTAGTAGCTGTGTTTTG
>NDXB01006082.1:0-17338 GCA_002631895.1 Agapornis roseicollis | reverse complement strand
TATGGGAGGTGCTCCAGTCCCCAGTCATTCTCCTGGCCCTCCTCTGGACTTGTTCCAACAGCTTCATGTCCTTTTTATGTTGAGGACACGGGAAATGTACACAATACTCCAAGTGAGGTCTCACAGCTGTTCCTTTACTTTCAGCCAGCTGTGCCGCTGCCTTGTGTTCAGTCTTTTCAGAGCAATTACAAATACAAAGCTCTAAAAGAAATTATAGAGGATGTGGATGGGTTGCTCTATGGGGAATGTGTTTTGCCAGCCAATGGGTTGTTGGTCTTCATTTTCACCTACAATGACTAATGAGGTGGAGAGGATTTCCTTCCTCCTTCTGCTCAGTTAGGCACCTGTTTCACTTTGTGCTTGACTGTAGCTAAATGTCGAAGTTTTACTTCCAGTATCTGCATCACATATAGATTAAAGAGTAGCTGGTAGATAGGAAGGCACTGAAATATCTTTTGGAAAACTTGAATAGGAAGAAGTTTATAAATGGAAGAACGTAGGCAGGCAAAATTTGGGTAGTGGGTATTCACAAAAGACAATAGGTACCATATTAAGAAACTGAACTACAGTTCCTGCATTGTTGTAATGCATTTAAAATTTGAAAGATTTCATGGAATTCAATACTAGCTAACATGATTTCTGATTTTAAAAATATTAGTTTATGACATTATGACATGATTTTTAAATTATTAGTTTAACAGTCTCTTATTGGAAAATGCTGACTTGTTCTCAGAAACTGAACCTGATGCTGCAAGGTACTGACTTGTCCCTCTTTCCAGTAAAATGAGTGAGTTCTCACCTTGCGTTATCAAAGCTTTGTGGGTGCTTGAAGCATTTTGCTTAGTCGAATAGTAATGCTGTTGAAGTCACAAAAATCTAAGGACACGCGGAAGATAAGCTTCCAGGGAGAAATATGTTTTGTTTAGTTCCTTTGATTAGACGAACTAATATAATTAAAGGGATCAAAACCGTCAAACATTGACACACAGCAGCCATTGTAGTTATGTGTCCTTCAAGCTTGGAGAGACAGTGCCCTCTTTTGGTTTGAAAATATAACACAAGTGGAATATTCACTGGAAAAGAACCTTAACTGAAAAAATACATGTTAAGGTAAAGTTTTTCTCATGTAAAAAATTACATCAGTATACTTTTAATAAATTTTGCATAGCTTCTATCTAAAGAGTAAAAATACTTTCATCAAAGTGATTGTATTTCCAGAATAATGAATTAAAAATCTAAGAAATCTAATTTAATTCTGCAATAAATCATGATACCAAATATTACTTATTAATAACAGAGCATTAAGTCTGGAATTCTGATTGAAGTTTGGAACATCAATAAGTTGATGTAAGTTGAAGTAAGCAATATGTTATAATCAATTACATCTTCACAAAAGCATGGATCACATGCTGTTTTCTATTGCATTAAGAATGAATAGCAATTAAAGCCACCCCAGATATTTTCAGTTGGCCATTTGTTATACATATTTGGCTCCTCTTCCTGTTTTGCAATCACTCAGGAGCTACATTTTTATGAGTCTTCATTGTTTCTGCTTGATGGAGTGCTTGCTCCTTCATGTTCACCTGAGGAATGCGACATGGTTGCTATTTCCCCACAGGGGTTGGCCTTGGCAAAGAGTTGTGAGCTAGTCATGTGTTTTCGTGATTGTTCAAGGTCTCTATTGAGGAAAGTGAAAAGAATTTTTTGTAGAGATGCAGGAGATGACCATGTGCCTACTCTTGTACACATTTTCAAGCTTCCCATAGTGTCTTTTGGTGTGGTAGGCACTACCTGCCTCCTGGACCTCAGGAGGCTGAGAGCACTTCTGACCTGTAGGAATGGGCCTGTTAGCACCTGTACATCCGCTGAGGTTGTCCTCAGCATTTGTGAAAAGCTGGTCTGAACATGTCGCCTGTGAAAGGCGAGGGTGAAATTGTGATGCAGTTTGTGATACAGAAGAAACTCACATGTTACTTGGCATGTATGCTGGTATGTTAGGTGAGGGGTAATTTTTAACTCCTGACTTGCATGTGCATGAGCTCCTGTAGGTACAGGCCAGCTTCTGAAAGGCACTGATTTTAAAGAAGTATCATACAGACGTTGGTAACTGGTGCTGTTGTTAAATGACCTCTGTGTGGGTTTTTAGTTTGTTTTTCTCCTTTGCAGGCAGACATGAAACAGTTGGTGCAAAGCTCTTGAAATCTTATCAGAAACTGAGGTAAGACTCATAAAAGGACAAATGGTCCTAGGACACTGAGAATTTGTATAGGTGACATATTGTATGTTACAAACTAACCAACAGTTTGCTTTTATTATGAAAAACAGATTTCAATACTTTTGGTATACAAACAAAAATCATAGAAAAATGCCACTTTTATCTGTCAGCAATACATAGGAAGGGAATAAGTATGTTTAGAGTAATATATATCTTATTTACTTGAAGGGACATATGTTGTTTTTGTCATATCTGCTTAAGTTTTTACATAGCTACTTACACCATTGTCTTTCAAATTTACACACTATGAGCAGAGATTAAAATTATTTATGAGGTATAATAGCGACAGCATAATTTTTTACTTAATGGGAGATACCAATAATCTGATAACTTTAGAGTAAATAGTAGACAAGGAGCTCTCTGTTCAGTAAGATGTGTCCACTTACCAAGCTTAAAACAAGTCACAAATCCAGTTTACACGGAATAAACACTTTGACTAGAGGCCTAAGCATAACCATATATAAGTTATTACTAGTGATATATAATGAAATAAGTCTACTTAAACAATATTGCATAGAAGAAACCCTCTTCCTTAAAAAAAGTTAAAGAAGATACAAAGAGATGGCCCCAGTTTTATGGTAATTAACTGGAGAGGCATAGCTGCATGAGACAGAAACTTAAAGGTAGCTAGATATGATCCTAACCAGGGCTGTGTAGGACTTGCTTTTATCTAGATGTGGTAAAAGTAAAAGACNGTAGCTAGATATGATCCTAACCAGGGCTGTGTAGGACTTGCTTTTATCTAGATGTGGTAAAAGTAAAAGACAATCAAAAAAAGAAGTTCACTAGCTGCCTTTAGAGTCTGTGATTGTGCTGTGGTAGCAGAATCAGTAAGATGACAGGGTTTTTTCACAGGCTGGGGCTATTTACAGCAATTGAAATAGCTGGAATGCTGTAAAGGGGCTTTAATAGCTTTGGGCCCAGGCAAGGGTTATGCTAAATAAAGATGACTATTTTCTGAAAACATCTCTGAAACAAGGATGGGGCGTGTTACACAGAAATTGTGTTTTAACACTGGGGACCTGGATTGTGATAATGTCAACCATGTAGAAATCTAGAAAGCCTGTCCTAAATTAGGTCTTCCTCATTGTTTTAAATCGATAATTCTGCCTAGAGCAGCCCAAGATTGAAAAGTCAGAAAGGTAGTCATAATTGTTACAAACAGGCAGTCAACCTGTGATGCAACTATTAAAGATGCAGGATGTCAACTCAGATCTTTAGGTTGCAGGAAGAGCAGACAATAAAGATACTGTGCATGAATATGATTAATTTATCCATCTATTAGTATAATATATTAATTGTTGTACTGTTTATCTCTTAAATTTCTAGTAAAATTTCTGTCATACCTCCAACTCCACCTCCTTTCACAGAATCCACAGCAGGAAGTGACATGACGGTAAATATATGTATCTGCAAAATATACATATATATCCACCTGTCAGGGTGCCATTCATATGAACAGGCCAGCCACAGAAATGCAGGAAATAGCAAATAGTGCAGCATCATACTGCAATATAAATGCTGCCTGACGTTCCTTTGTAAGATTTTTTTACATGCTGCATTCACTGGTAGTAGGAGAGAGAGGCCAGAGGCTGTCATGAGGGAAGTTTTCAGTTAGCTTTCAGTTTTGAGGGAAGTGATTAACCACACTACTTGGCACTGGGATACTGCACCTGGTTTTTGGTGCCTCATTACAGGAAGGCTGTAGCTCCTGAGCTTACCTCTATCTTGAAAAATCTTGTGATCCTATGATATTCGGTAGTCATTTATAAAGCTATCATTCCATGTGTTACTTTTATTACTGGTGAAACACGGTAAATTTGATGGTTGCCTTTGCATTACAATTTCTAGTGGACAAACTAATAGGGCATGGCTCAGAACTCATTGAAATCACACTACATTACTATTTGGACTGGGTCCTCAGGCCCTGGTTTGAAGCCCATTGCAATTCTGTAAACATTCTAATATGTGCTTACCTGGAGCTTGATGAAAGTTCCAGTTCAGAGGCACAGGAACATCTGTAATAGGACTTTCCTACTTAGTATGAAATACATTACAACAAATTGGTGATGTAAATAGTTGTATTTAAGAAATTGCTTTGTAATCCGCCTACAGAGGAGTTCCACTTCTACATTAAAGAGTATGGAACTGAAAAGATTATTTTTCATCTTCATACATTAGAATGACAGTCTTCAACCATGTTAACATCGTCTTCAGATGTATTTGTCTACAGAAGTGAGCAAAGGGCTGCAGCCTTACCATATGGTTGTTATATGGTCTGTAAATAAGTGATCATGGAAATTTTAAAACAGCAAATATTTTGTGATTTCTCACTTTTGGCATCCATCTCCCATTTGCAGGAACTCAGTCAGTTTAAAAGTTTCAACAAATCTGTGGAAAACTTATTTCTGTCTCTCACAACACATATAAAAAGTAAGTAACTTCTATTGCTTTATTGTTCTATGGTAATACAGTGAAATGTTTTTTGGTCCAAACTGTTGGCAGAAAAAAAAAATAGTTATTAAAAAAGGGTACTGAGAAGTGGCTGAAATGACTAATGCCAAGACTGAGCCAACCTGTAAAATAATACAGCAAGTATAGTTCTCCTTTAATGTTTTGCTAATTGTTCAACAAGCTGATGATACTAACCCAGAATGCCTTTCTTAATCAGATGTGAAAAGACTGTAAAATGTTCAAATGCAGCATTTTAAACTCACATTAGTACAATGTAATAACCACTTTCTACTGTAGTGATATTCATGTTGTCTCTTTGACTTGAACCCCAACTGACCCTGTCAAAGAATCTATCATGTGATGGAAGTAGAGTTTAATATTTTCATCCACTGGCAGTTTTCAAGAGGGATTCCTTCCTCTTTCTCAGTCTGTCTAGTTGTGTGCTTTTGTCCAGTTCATACTTTTAAGAGCCAGCCAGTCCTAACAACTCTTCTTTCATTCTGATACTTCTCATTCCTTCCATTCACCTATGCTACCTGCTGTTCTTAAGGGTACAGACTGGGTATGCACCTCTAAGGCTAACTACAGCCAGCCTCTGTGAAGAACAAATTAAAGGCATCAGTGACCAAAGGAAAACAACTTCTGAGCCTTATGAAGATTACAGGGGCTTGCAGATTTGCATATATTTGAAGAAACCTTAGTGTTTTCTTACTAACTTAGTCTTACACAGCCCCAAATGTGGGATTAGGCCTGAATAAATTTGGCTTTAGTGCCTTTCAGCCTTTACCCCTAACTCTTGTCCTAGCTTTTGCTTGGTCTTTCCTCTAACTTTTTCCACACATCCTAAAGGCCTGGTCTTTAACTAAATAAATGTAATGTTATGCATCTGAACGCATATTAAAGCTATGCACAGACTCAAAGGCTGCCTCTTCTGAACAGAAGTGTAGTGTAGGGTGGCAAAGGGCATTTCACTGCTGGAAGCAGACAGCTGAGGTAGCACAGAATTGGATAAAAAGTAATTCTGATTTCTGTTAGTCTAAAGCCAAGTCATACCCCACAGTTACTGGTGAAGACTTTCAGGACTGCAGCAAGCTAATTTAATAGTTCACTGCTACCAAAAGAAAGGTCCTACTTCCCTTCCCCCTCCCTTGCCCCATCTAGCTTCCCTGTTTCTGGTTTTATGCTGCCATCACTTAACTTGAATTAGCATCAGTGTTTCTGGAGCCTTCTGGAAACTGATTTGGTTGATTAAAATGGCAGAACATTAGCCCAGACAAAGCACATAGGTGCTTTTCTGCTGGTTTATTGAGTTGAATAGGCGCAGGGTAGGTTATATATGTTGGAGCTTGCACAACAGAGTGTGCTGGGCTACATGTCCAAGGGCTGAGTAGGGAAGCACAGTGGTTGCAGAGGGAAAAACGGCAGCAAGTTGTTAGCTCAGTTCAGCCATCTGTGGAACCCCACCCAAGTGCTATCATTCTCTTAAGGTAGAACCTTTTAATTTGTAAGAAAATAACTGACTGTTGCAATCACTGAAGTCAATAATTAAAAACTATAGAAAGTCTTACAGAGAGAAAGGCTTGGGCTTCTTGACTTATGAAACAGCTTTCTTGGACAGCGTGGCCTCTTACTGCAACCTGGTAATGTGCTGAGTAACGCTTTTGGTCATAAGTGTATGAAGTTAGTACTCTACCTTATCTAGATTAAAAGATGTTCTAGTTTTAAGAGGTATTTAATACATCCAGCTCTTGTGTATTGCAGTAAATAAACCTGGAGAACTTCATTCGGGAGCCTATGTATGTGCACGTCTGAGAGCAGCGGGAACAAAGGACTATCACGTGCAGCACAATGCTGCCTTGTACAATCTGCTCTTTATGCTGTTACCTCCTGTTCCAGCGTGGTTTTGCAGCAATGGCAGGTTATAATCCAATGGCTGCCATTTGGAGAATATAAAATGAGGTGCTGGTTGTAGTTTTATTTGCAGTGCAAGATCACCCTTGGCACTAGAGGTGGTGCCCGTGTTACTGATATTTGGGTAGAGAAGCCAAAGTAGGAATAGATATGAAAGCTGAACAATCTTTTCTTTTTTTCTTTTTTCCCCCTCACAGTATCCTGTTCTTTAACCTGTTCATTCTAGCAGAATGTGATGCAAGCTTGTGTTTCTGCTTCTCCTGCTGATTAAGCTGCTCAGATTGTATCTACTCCATTAGATCTCTCACTCCAGTTCTTTTTATGATCTCTGATTTCAATGTGTATTTTAAAAACCTGGTTTCGTTTACAGTCAGAGATGACTTAATTGAGCCTGCCTGTATATGTCATGTAATGCCTTAATAGTGTGCATAGAGTACAGTAAACAGCTGAGGACTGATTGCTGCCAAGAACAGAACTAATCCAAAGTGGCTTTAAGAATCACACTTAAGTGTGCTGTTGTTAATACTGTAATGACCTGTTGTCTATTGCCTGAGTCTCCTCCACAGAGGCTTATGTTGTGAGAGAAATATTTATTTCTTCTGTATGAATTAAACATATGATAGCTATTTAATGTGCATCTTATAAGTTATTAATTCTTCATGGGAGACTATCTAAGGCTTGCAATACAAAGTGCCTGCTGCTAAGCCTGCTAGTAGTTTTCAACTTCAGATGCAGCTGAGTGCTGCCCTCCTCTTTATGTGAAGTTCTGACTGTACTCTGAGGAATAAGAAGCAAAAAGTACTGCACAAAATGTCTAATTGTCCTATAGATTTATTTGACAATAAACTAGATGTTACTGAAGTGCTAATTCAATAAGCTACTTAAGTATGGACATAAACTTATCCATATGAGTAATGTCATTGAAGTCAATGAGGGCTACTCATGTTCTTAAAATTATATGTGATTTGGTACCTGAGTGTGTAATGGCTCTCCTTTCATCTGCATTTTTGTATACATTTTAAAATACTTTCCAATATGCCCTGCTTTCTAATTTCCATTATCATGCTGCTTTATGTTGTAGCAATCTTGCTTTGAACTAAACCAAACTGCTTTACCAATGAAACTATATAAAGGGATTGTAGTAGTTACTTCTGCATGGAAACTGTATTTGATAGCTATAATGATAGGAAGCGAGGAGTATAATCTCCAGTTGAAACAGCAGGAAAGATGTAGGTGGAAAAAATACCATTATACAAAATGGGACAAGCACTTGCCTTCCCATCTGTTTTTTACTCTTAGGAGATCAATACTAAAACTGCAGGATGAAAGTTTGAAAGCTACAGAATTAGTCTATAAATCTACAGGGTTGGTTGCAGTGTTTGTTATAGTGACTCCTCTCTTCATTTTCACTTCAGAAATCTCTAAGTCCCAGAATGATATGGCTGACAGATGTCTCCTAACCACAGATCATGGGCAAAATTTGGAAAGAGGGAAGCAAAGAAGGAGCCAGTCTGACACTGCCATCAACATTACAAGCAGGGTATCTGTTATTATTACACAGTCTCTAACTGGAAGGGGTGTTTCAGCAATGGAATATATTTGTAAGAATAATGACTTACACATTGGAATTTTACTTTCATTATAGGAGCAGGGCTTAGCTGTTGTTCACTGACCGTGGCCAGAACTCTGGTTCTTCAACAAGGTTTTTGACTGAGTCTGAACACTTGATCTCAGCCCACAGCTGGAATATTAGACTGAGATTTTACAGAGACCTTCACACAGGGAGGGAGTGGGTCATTTCACTTGCGGTTGCTCAGCCTCTCCTGAAGCTGATTGATATCTGCTCTGTGTGATTGTTGGGCTGTTGGGAGGTGCTCTGTCTTTTGTCCTCTTCTTGCCCCTCTTGTTGCTGCCAAGCTATGACCATCCAAAACCCACCCTGACAATTTTTGAGCCCTTGTTAATTTGGCAAGCAGAAAATGTTGCCTGCTGTTAGTTGTTGGGCAACTTTCCTTTTCCTTTTGCTTTGGTTACAGTCTCTAGCTTTCAGTGCTTTCTTGAGAAGTCTGAAAAAAATACAGTCATTTGTTTTTCCACACATTGTACACGGCTGAAAATGATGTCACGTATCGGCTTTAAAGTTACAATGAAGATTTTGTGTTGTGCGCTTTTCCCTCTCAAGTGACCGAATTTTGGCCATATTCAATTTTCTACATAGTGGGTACTTACTGAATGGCCTTGTTCATCTGAATGAGGTAAATGTGGTCTACTGAGTGCCTGGATTAGATGTTGAGAAAAGCTTTTGCTTTGGGCCAGACTTCATGGTAAATACTCATCACAGCTCCTATGATGCACACTTTTCACTTTCCTCTGAGGTGTTACGTGTTGATAAATGGAAGAGACAGGATGTCAGACCGCATGGACTAGTTGTTTGAATTGACCCAGCAAGGTCTGTGAACTCTCTGAAATTAGTTCTGGTATTTTTGTATGCAATTATATTGTAAACAAAATGGGCAACAGTTGTTACATACTGGAGTTCTGCTTTCATTGCGGCAAACCACATTTCAGTCTGGCTTTATTCCACTGGCAGAGCACTGCTTTTTTAATGCAGCAAAAAACATTGCAGTTGGAGATAATATGGACTTAAAATTATGTTGTATTGCATGCTGATCACATGCAGCCTGTTATGTTGATGAATATGGATTCTTTGTAATGAATTGGATTCATGACATGTCATGAATTGGATTTGTCATGAATTGGATTCAATATGGATTCTCCATCATGAAGATGAATATGGATTCTTTGGCTTCAGAAATGTACTAGTCAGAGGTTACAAATTATTTGTGTGGCTTTTTAATTGCTCATTTAAAGACTTGGTACTTAATTTATGTCCACCTTTGTGTTATGGAATTTGAAAGGTAGATTTCAATGGGCTTTGTGTGTCAGAGCACTATTTCTCTGAGTCGTGGAGCTTTTGTCTCATTCAAACCAGTTAGACTATATTTATGCTAGAATTTTAGTTTTACTAGAATTACTCTTGATCTTTTTTTCTTGTAAATGCCATCTTTGACATTTAGAGATTTGGGGTTTTTAATATTAAGGAAATTTTACTCAGCTGTCCCTGCACTTATCTGATGGCTTTTGTATCTATACTGTGATTTTAAAAATGAGGTTTAATTTCTGTCAATAGCAGTATTATTCTTCCATTTATATTTTTATTTTCCATCTTTGTTTTCATTCAGTAAGGATAGCTGTTTACATTGTTACTAGAACTATGACTTCAGTTTAGAGAAAGGACCTGGTTAAATTATGCTTGCAGAACAACAAGCAGGGAACAAGCAGATGTGTGGAAGCTTTGGAAGCTGTTTGTGATGTGTCAGTAGCTGTGGGTTACCTCTTCTGTGACAGTGGATGCATGCTGCTTCAGATGTTAGAGCTGGGCTAGGGGAGAGTCTTGCTTGTGTGATCTGCTAGTTTAGTGTTGTTAGTTATGTTGCCTTGTCAATTACTTAAGTTCTGTTTAACACAATAGAGAAGTCTTTTCTGATCCAAGTAAAAGCTAAAATTCGGTGTGTAGTAGGTTGTTTTGGTTAGCAAGTGAGATTCATGGTGTTCCAGGCTTTATAAAGCAGAAGACAATTTCTCTACTGAGAAATATGATGGTTGGTTGGGGATTTATGAGACTATTCTGAATGTGGTTTCTGTTCATTTCCTTTTCACAAGAGAATTTAATGAATTCTTAAATCTATTCTTAACGTAGAGAATTACTACCCATAACAATTTCTGTGTATAATAACAGACTAGTGGTTTGGATTTAGCACATCCTGTGGTTTAGGGGTTTTGTGTGTTTTGGGGTTTTTTTTTGTGATTGGTTGGTTGGTTGTTTTTTGTTTTGTTTTGGTTTTAGGTTTTTTTTCCAGAAGTAATGTCAATATATCATCTCCTCTGTTATCCTCATTCTTTAGTGCTTTCTGCTGATTGTGTGGGAGGGGTTCCCAGGTTTCTTTAAATATATGTAGTTTCTTCTATGCAAATACGTTGCAGGCCTTTTTGTTGGTTCAATTACATGATGTTTTTTCCAGTCTTTCAGGTAATCCCTGTTATACATTATTTTAAAGAAATAATTTTATTAGCTTCTAACCATGTGAAGCTTACTACCTCACTCTTTTCCTACCCATTGAGCTATAAATGTACTTTTCATAGTTTGTTTTATTCAGGGGTAGTGGTGTGCCAGAATGAGCTAAAATTTATGTTTAGCTTATTTCTAGCCTTATGTATTAGTCTTTCAGTACTTCATTCTATTAACTGTTGTTATTTGTAACAGAGGTGGCTGAAGTTAAATCTCAAGGAGTTTTGCTACTATATATGTTAATTTTTCACAAATTATCAGGGTATTATTCATGGGAAAATTGGAAAGGTGGATGGACTTAGTCAAAGCAAAGCCAAGAACACCCCAGAAATGTAAACTTTGTCTATAATCAAAGTTAAATAAGAACTTGTGAATCTGTTTCTATTTCCAAGACTCTTTCATCTTGCATTCTTTCTTGCATAGGTAGACATGGGCATGTGTCATGCATATTGCAAAATACTATTTTGAGTTTCCTGGAGGCAAGGTTTTGTTGTTGGTTTTTTTCTTTCACAAAATTACTAGTTTGTTAAAGACTAGTAAGGACTTCTATTAGTATATTGCTACTTTTGGTCTGTTATTAGTAGATTGTTGTTAGTAATTGCTGCAGTACTGATCCTTAGATTAGGCTGTGTTATGTTTGGAAAACTATGAATATGCTACTAGCTGGGATGGGGACAGCTGCAAATCAAATTAATAATTCAATGGAGTTACTAAATTGCCTTTGAAAGTGTGCCAACTGTGTGAGGTTGATCAAAGTGAACTGCAGCAATTTACTGAATTTTCTTCTGATAGGATAGCATTCCTGAAGGAATCAGGGCATTTTTCTTAAAACAAACAAACAAACAAAACCACCACACACCCCTTTCTTCTCTCTCTCCCCCCTCCCCCAATTACTTGCTGGATTTCTTACAGATTAAAAGTACACCCAGTCTTCAGCAGCTCATTACTGGGGCCCAAAATGAGAGTGAAATCCTGACCAAAAGGAATTGCAAGGAGGAAGAAGGCATAATAACCAGTCCTACAAGTGATGCAGTTTTCTGTGATGGCAAAAAACATGTAAGTTAAAGGGTGAAGCACAGAAGCCCAAGAGAACAGTTGTCTAATGGAAACAGATATGAAAACTAAGATCTTGTGCAAAATGTTGGTGTATTTTGGGTTATATTACAAAATGAAGGAAGACTTTTACTTGAGTTTGTATCTGATGAAAGGCACAGTCTCCAGAGTAACACTGAACTTTCTGAAGCAGAAGTCCAATCAAATTTATAATGGATAATTGATGGATATATCCATTAATAATGAATAATTGATAGATTAGCTTCCTCTGATTTTGCAAATGCAACTAACATTCTTCTGATTTTATAGGGTTGGAATTGTGAACACTATTCTTTCTAACTGAATAATAGTTTTTCTCTTAAAACTTTTATTTAATGGAAGGGGTTTGTTATTGTGTAAGAGCTGAGGTAAAGGAAATGTCAGTGGAAATTCAAAAGTCAGAATATCAGTGAATGAAGAGGAAACTGACAATGGTGGAAGCCAGGAGAGCAGTTCATAGGTTTAGGGGATGGCACTGAGTCATCCTCTGATAGATGGCATTGTGAATACTGCAAATGAGAGAGAAGGAAGCCAGTTATAAATGAATTCAGCACATGCCTTAAAGCCTCTATAATTGACTGTGGAAAGTAATTTCTATGTATTACTGATGAGGTTAAGCAGGGTGGGGTATCCAAAGAATCCATGACTGATGTAAAGAAGGAAACGAAAATGATTTTTAGGGAATTAAAATAAAGCAGCCTGTTCACTTTATACTCACACTTGTGAGTATAAACACTCACAAGGGCCTTGGTGCATACTGTACTGTGAAGTCAAAGTGTTAAGCTGACAAATGGGTAAGTTTTGGATGACAGTTGTGATTCTAATGACAGCCATTTGAGCTGGGCTATAGAGAGCCCAGGCTTAAAACCAAAATATTTTCCACTATCTTATAAGGGGAAAGGTCAAGTTCCATTAAACTTCCCTTTATGGGTGTTGGATATTGATGACTACTCCATGAAAATGTATCTTCCAAAATATGAGATGAAATTGCTTTCAGTCATGCCAGCAGAAGTGCAATACATGAAGTCATTTAATCACTCTTTACTGAACCAAAAGGATGAATGATTTCTGCATTGAATGTATGTGACTCTCGATCAGATGGAGACCTATATAGCGATATTTGGTCCAGACACCATTAATCAGAACATACATCCAACCTTTCTAAATAAATAAGAGATTCTGTGGAATAAATATTGGGGACTTTTCAGAACTTTTTTTTAGGACACATAAGCTAAGACAAAAATCTGTTTCCATTCCTTTATTGTGAAGGATTTTGGTGGAAACTAAGCATTTTCTCTTCAAATGAATAAAAATGTCAGTGAGCAAAAGAACAGAGCCGAACAAAGCTGTAAGGGAGATTGATTACACTGGTGTGCATCTTGTGGAGGGAGCAAGACTGCATGCAAGAAGCATCAGGTCAAAACACTCCAAACACTTGTGACTTTCTCAGTAAGCACTGATGAATGCTCTGACCCTTCTTTTGTCAAGCTTGTATATTACTTAGATCTTACAAGATAGCATAGATAGCTGCTTTAAATTGATTAGGCTATTGGTGTAAATTTTAAAAAGAATATTTGGCAAGCTGCACAAAGGAGGAAGAGCTTCTGCATAGGAGAGAGATATGATCTTCTAAACATTATTCTGCACTCTTAGCTGCTGGGTTGTGCAATGTAGAGCTTGTTGGTTAACCAGTCCTGTGCGGGCTGGTGTTTATTTTCAGAGGGAGGAGTTATCTAACACATATCTTGGAAATCTAGGACAGTGTTGCTCTGAGATTAATCACAGCAACAATTATGTCCTTGTGACATATGCTATGCAAAAGGTTTCTAGGGCTAACTTTAAAGAATATCATTATAAATTAATGGAGACCAAACTATTTTGATTGATTTGATAACATGTTATGTTGAAGTCTAGATAGCATTATGAAGTTAATGTCTGTGCTGGGCCACAGAAAGGATTACAGTCTCTTCCTTCCACAGATGCAAATGCTGTTTATCTATGGATGGACAGTGTCCAAACCTTTGCCTCATAGGTGAAAGTAGGTAAAAGGAGAACAGAGTGGCTGAGGTGAGCTAGGGAATACCTTCTTTATGTGCCAACATACAACTGGGTATCTTTGTATTTTAATCTTTCCTGAATTGTCTGCTGCAGTATGGAGTATGTCACTTTTGTATGGAATTGGAGCATATTGTAGAAAATGTACTGGATGTGCAAGGCCACTTTTGTTTCCTTTGATACATGATAGAACCTAACATCTTGGCAGTGTACCATACTATGAGCTATGTATTAAAAGCAGTCTAGTTCAATGTTTTGTATGTTCTTATATTTCAGAGGCTTTTTTTTTTTTTTCCCCACTCTCTTCCTTTGACACTTACCCCATGTTTCTTCTGGTAAGCCACATAGCAGTTGGAGACAATTTCTAGATCTAGATATTAACTAAGAAAGCATTTTCTTAGCCTGGAGATCTTACAGAGAGGAAAAGGCAAAGCAGTAAAATTGTAATTACAGTCGTCATTTTCAGGGCTGTTGTGGAAGCAATAGGATGTCTTCTACAGATTACCTTAAATCTTATTGATTTGCAGTAGCTCTACAGTCATGTCTGTAAAGATACTGACCTTTGAGAAAAACGCATGTCTTGTCCTGTTTGATCTGAAGCTATTTTCCCCAAACATTTGTCTTTTCTTAGGGGAGTTTGTATAGTCTTAACAGCACTTGCACTGAGTCTGGAAATTTTGGCAAAGCTAATGTCATGGGAGAAATAGAGTTTGCCATGAGATATATCTTCAAAGCTTGCATCTTAGAAATCTGTATCAAGAGATGCAAGAACCTGGCTTATGGAGAAGAGAAGAAGTGTAACCCGTAAGTATTTTGTAGAGAAGCAGAAGAAAAACAAGGAAAATATTCTCAGTTTAAGATATTTCTGTATGTTGTGACTGATACAGCATGGTATGCTATATTTGTACTTTCAGAACATTCAACATATATATCAGCCCATTTTACATATACATACTTGAAGTCACTCTCACCCAGAAGGCACAGGTTTTTTTGCACCTTACAGAAGGTGTTGATAAAGACGAGCTTGGTGATTGAAAGAGTCTTTCTGGAATAGCAGCTCATGAAGCAGGGCAGTTTGGGAGCACATCAGAAGTGGATCAAGGTTCTTTGAGTCCTCTGGTAACTAAGCCAGGCAAACAGTTGCAGGAAGCCTGAAAGGCAATGTGGGGAGTGCTGTGTAATGAACATTACGCTCTCTGTTGGTATGTATTTATATACTTCTGTTGGTTTCCAAGCCAACCAGAAAAGTACAGTCAGTGTATTCACTTAACACACTTGCCAGAAAGCAGGCTTTTAGCTGATTTTTAAAACCTACTGAATTATTCAGCTCATTGACTAGGCTGGCTACTTTTTAGTTACATTGGTCTGGGGTGATAGAGCAAGAGGCTAAAACATCTAGTATCTGGGTATTTTAAAAAGTTACTGCATATGAATAAGTTTGGAAGGAATAGGGAAGATATGTAAGCTCTGCACTGACAATATGAAGTACAGCTGATCCTACTTTTGAGTAAGTTAATCAAGAGGCTGCTTTAAAATTGGTTTTAATCATAATATCTGAAAAGTATACAAGCATAGCTAAAAAATACTTGGTATTGTGTCAGCAATCACTCCTTTCCCTCCAAGCTGTGAGCAAGCACTCTGTTGCTAATACTCTTTAGTTTTGAAGCAATAACACAACTCAATCCCACTGAACTCTCATGAAGGTGAATATTTAATGTTCACATGACCTACACATAAGAAACTTTGGATAGGAATCATTGGAAGCTTAATTCAACTTCCAGACGTTTTTTACTGGGTTTCCTTGAATCAATGTTAAGGCAATTTTCAGCACTTCAGACACTTCAGACAATCTCCCACTTTCACTATAGTGGCTAGGTAGCATTTGTAAAAGCTATAAATTATTATGTATTATTTGTATGATTATACCTTTTTTTTTGCTACATGGTACTTGATGTTGTAAAAATGAGATGTTCTCTTCACGAGAAAGCAGCAATATTCCTAAAGTTAATTGAGCTAATATTTTTTTTCTTGAGCACATAATATGCTGTTTATTTTCATCACAAAACCACACTACAGCTGATCAGGTGACTACCTTGGTGGCTATTTTATGAGAGGCCAAGAGTATGAAAACAGAAGATTCTTATTTAGATACTGATTCTTTCACAATTAAAATTGAAACATATTAGCTGAATGGTATACAGGGATCTCTATAGTCTCTGTTTTTACTAAAAAGATATAGATCACAATTTGCCATTTTATTGCTTGGAAAATTATAGCCAGGAAATCTGTTCAAGAATTAAGGAAAACCTCATTTTTCTTCTTTGTTTGCTTCTCACCAACCCTTTTCTTTGGTTACCTTACATATATCCTTCTCTCTACAAGGTATGTTAAGGTTTATTTACTTCCTGATAAATCTCCTCGGAGTAAGCGGAAGACAACTGTCAAGAAGAGAACAGTGGATCCAGAATTTGATGAGACTTTGAAGGTACGGTTTGCAATTGTGTGCTGCTAAGTGTGCTTTTTTGAGGGTAATGTTTCTTTTTATAATGTACAATCCTGCAAGTTCAGAGTTGTCCTAATGGGGTGAATCTGAGAGTCACTGACAACAGTCATTGAAAAAAATTATGGTTTTCAGTCCAAATAAGCAAAAATGCTTTTGGAGTTACAATAGTAAATTGCAAATCATTAAAGGAGTCTGCCTTTGTCCATGAAAGCATTCCTAATGAATTCCATGTTGTTCTGAGTTACCTTGTGGGAAAGCAAAGTGTCTTCCATAGATGCTTTTTTTTTTTTTTATTTGTACATTTGGGGACTGGGGGCATTGCAGAGCAGCAGGTATTTTACACAAGTATCCCTTTCAATCAATACCCTTTGTCAGTGCCACGGGGAGTGTGTCTCTGCNGTTTTTTCTAAATGTTTTTTTTTTTTTTTTATTTGTACATTTGGGGACTGGGGGCATTGCAGAGCAGCAGGTATTTTACACAAGTATCCCTTTCAATCAATACCCTTTGTCAGTGCCACGGGGAGTGTGTCTCTGCAGTTAGCTGAATGCTAGCTGAATTCCAGCAGCTCTAAATCACTGTCTGCTTCCTTTTCCCTGTGCAATTGATGCCAGGCCATCTCTTTGTAGTTTAAATTGCAAACATTAAGAATCCCACCAGACAACAGTAGTTGTGCTTTTAATACTCTAATGCCTTGCAATATTACTTCTTGCATCCTTGTAACAGCTGCGTGTAGAAAATAGAAGTCATTATTTTTCCTTCATAGGCATTTAATGAAATGTGAAGCTGAAGCTGAGTACTGCCACCCAGAATAAGTTCATAGAATCACAGAATAGTTAGGGTTGGAAAGGACATTACGATCATCTAGTTCCAACCCCTTGCCATAAGCAGGGACACCTCACACTAAACCATGCCACCCAA
>NDXB01006077.1:0-15718 GCA_002631895.1 Agapornis roseicollis | reverse complement strand
GGGTGGCGCGTGGGGGGGGGGGGGGGGGGTTGATGCCCGTCATGGGCTTCACAAGGTGAAGAGAGGCGAGAGGTGCTGGGGGGGATTCCCTTGGCAGGTGGAGGCAATGGGTTTGCTTTTGTGTTTTGGGGCTTTGAGGGCAGAATCGAAAGGTAAAGTTGTGTTCCCAGCGTGAGAACCTTGGGACGCAAATCAGGGAGGAAATTTATGCTGCTCCCAAGGCTCTGTGCTGGGTTGTGTGCGCTGCCTGGCTTACTCCAGACATTGTTTGGTGCCTGAGTGCTTGGGTTTAACTCTTTAGGATCAGGTCCCCATCCTAAAAAGCCAACTCCTCAAACCTAAACCTTGGGGCTGGGAAAGGTCTCCACTTGAGATGGAGCCGAAGCTCTGAGAGCTTGGTTTAATCTTGATTAAAACTGACACTTGAGGGGTTTTTTTCCCAGTCTTGGGATGCTGCGTTTATGGAAAGAGAGGACTTCTGTGGCAAACAATTAGGATTCTGCTTATTATCTTACATAGTCAGAGCAATAAATTGTTGCTCTTAACTATGCTCTCAACCAGCCTTAACCTCAAATTTGAAGAGTCTGGTTTTAGTCTGTAATTAAAAGCCTTTTGATGGGGAAAAACTCAGGGAAAGGGGGAAAGGCAGGCAGGCTCTGGGATGAAGGGAAGCGTTTGTACCCAGTCCCATGACCCTTTGATCCAAACTGCTGTGTGGCTGTGCTCGGTGCTGCCTCCCGGTCGGCGTGAGCCGGTTCCCCCTCTGTCTGTCCCAATACCTGTGCCTGGAGCATCCCGCCGGTCCCAGAGGAGCTCTGGCAGGACGTCAGAGCGGGAGGAAACGAGGTCAGACGAGCGCCGGGATCCTCTGCGAGTATCCAGGGACAATTGTTTCTCGCCCAGCTCCGTGCCCGGATCGTCTTCCCTCCGTGCATAGTTTCAGTTTCCCTGCTCCCCGGTGTCAGTGCCGGCTCCCGTAGCTGAGCCTGGGCACGGCTTCCGTGGAGCACATGGAACTGAAGCGGGTTCGTGCCTCAGATGGTGCTGGGGCTCTTGTGAGGCACTCGTGAGTGTCCCGGGAGCCTGCGGGCAGCAGCCCTGGGCTGCAGGTGCAGGGGAGCTCTCCAGAGCAGAGTCCCCTCCGAATGTGACAAGGTGTGAGAAACTGGAACCGGCTGCGAGCTGCCCCGTGGTGCAGGTGGGAGCCAAGGCCACCGGGGTGAGACGAGCCGCAGATCCCCTGGCAAGCACCGGCTCTCTGACGCCGACCCCTTCAACCATTGCATCCAGGAGGAGCGTCGGGAGCGGGATCTCCCTGGAGACAGCCTTTGCTGCCTCAAATACTTTCCATGGAGCTCTTCGAAGCCACGCACGGAGCCGCGTCCCCTCCCGGGGTGCAGAAGCACACGGCGCTGGCGCTTGTGGGTGGTTTCTTTGCATCCTCTGGACCCACTCTCCATCCCCTTCCCACCCCTGTAGCTCTGTAAGGCCCATCCGAAACTACGGGAGATCCTCTCTGCTTTTGGAAGCGCTGCTACCCCGCATAGAGTCACAGCAGAGGATGCTCCAAGCGTCCCGGTGCTGAGCTTTAACTCCTTGTTGCCTGTTGTTAAACTCCAGTTGTGTGCCCTGTTTCCTTCCTGGTTCACGCACCTCCCTAATTCCCACCAGCAAACTGGAAACCAGTCAGTAGATATCTCTTTTTCTTTCCTGTTTGCTTGACTGCCTGCCCAGCACAGAGCTGGGCAAGCATCGAGGGTAGGCTTGTAGCTACAGGTTGCTGCTCTCTAGTCACCCGGAGCCTCTTGCCCCAACAGGCAGAGTACACGCGGCACCGGTTCAGCGTTCCCTCCCTGCATCCTGGTTGTGTGCTGAGGAGGGGAGGGAAAGAGCTCCATGGCAGGACAGCGTTGGTGGGGATGAAGCGTGTGGCATGTTTGCTACTGGGATTTGCTTTTGCACGTCGTGTGGAGCCGAGAGTGGCGAGCCGAGCTGTCTGTTTATCCACAAACTGGGAATTACCTAAGGGGCTGCCCTGCCTGGTGCGCTCTGCTTCGTCAGGAAACTCCAACCTTGGCCTTTTTTCCTCACCCTTCCTGGTGTAGAAAAGAGGTTTCTGAGATGCCATTTGAGGCAGTTGGGTTGGTGCTGGACCTCCAAAGCCGAGGGCAGGGGGAGCGAAGCAGGAAGCATCCGAGCTGTCAGAGGGGGAGGATGACGTGGAGGCTGCAAAGGGGAACCTGCGACATGGCAGTGAAGTAGGAGAAGGATGTGTGGGTTTGGGGCTCAGCTGGGGTGGAAAGCAGGGGGTGCAGGGAAGCGCATGGGTGCTGGGGCTGTTGGAATGGGGGGATTTGAGAGGTTCTTATGGCTCCCTGTGCTTAGGAGATGGAGAGAAGCTGTGACAGGGGAGGGGATCGTGCAGTGAAGGGGCAGTTCCTGTTGGCCTTCATCAGGAAGGGGGCTGGTGGTGACTTGGAAGGATTTTGGCTGGAGTGGTGAGTGCAGGATTTGGCCCCTCTGGCCTCTGAGGTGTATAAATACCTGCAGAAGCTCTTGTTTTCATCCAGCCTTGGTGGCTGGGACGTGCCGGTGGCCCCGCAGCCCTCGTGCTTTGGGTTAATGCTGGTGGCAGCTTTGCTTCTTCAGGACAAGCCTCCAGTCATTCCCTTAGGCAAAGGGGCCGAATTCTGCCTTGCTGCACCACTGGCAACTTATTCCTGCGTGGATCTTGAGGCCTTCAGCATTATGGGGCCTTTGAGTTGGAAAAGAAACCTTCCCTTTCCATCTGCACTGCGCTCACAGGCAGGAGCAGCGCACGGCTCCGTCTCTTGTGTTCTCTTTTTCCCTCTGCATACAACTTCTGGGGCTTTCTGCAGCCTTCAGGAGAACCAGGGGCTGAGTAGAAAAGGGCTTGGTGCTGTGCAGGATGTCCTGAGCCCCCCGCCGTGGGTTTGCAGGGAGCTGCTCTGCTGTGTAGGGCAGCAGCAGAGCTATGTGGGAGAAAGCCTGTCGGAGGGCTCGGCATGAGGCGTGTGGGAACGCTTGGGCTTGGCTTTGGAAGACTTTGTTCCAGCAGCAAAACAAGCAGCTTCCATTAACACAGGGGTGGCCTTCCCGGCCCGTAAAGCAGGCCCGGATGCTCTCAGCAGGCTGAGGGCTGCCCGTGGAGGCTGCAGTGGCTCAGCTGAGGAGAGGAGAGACTGGAGTGAAGGCAACTGCGAACCTTGCTGGGTGAAGGGGGGTTTGGGCAGGCGCTGAGGGTCACTGGGTGGCTCTTGGCCTTCTCAGTGGATGGGGCTCGTTTCTCCTTGGCATGGAGACCTTCCTGTTCCCTGGTGGCTGTTGGTGCCCATCCCAGCACACAGACCTCATCCGATGGAGCCGGGACAATCGTGTTGAGGAACACCAAGGCAGATGGATGGTGCTGGGGAGGCTTGTAGCACGAAAGTAAACCTCTGCAAGGGAAACACGCAGGGTCCTCGGGTCCGTGACTGCACAGGCTCGAAGCAAGGCACATTCCTGCTGGATTAACTACGGTCTCTGATGACAAAGGAGCAAATTGGCACGGAGGTCTGGGTGGAGTAACCAGTTCAAGCTCACCTTGCAACATCACTGAGGGCTCGGGACGGCCTGGTGGCTGCTGTCAGCGATGGAGGGGGGTGGCAGCTCGGGGAGGCTCTTTGGCTGTGCTGGACCAGCTCTGGCGCAGGCAGGGTGATGTGGCAGCAGGAACAGACCCCGGCGCTCTCAGGGGCTAAGGCTGCTTCTGGGGGTTGCCAGGAGTTGATGCTGCAGCCGAAACCCAACTTCCCTGTGTGCTGTGTGGTGCCCTGGGAGGAAATCCCTGCCCAGCAGTGGGGATCTGCAGCGTTGCAGAGCGTGATGTCCCTCGTCTGGTTTCTTCGTTGTGGAAGTGAGCTACCAGCATCTTCAGAGATGGAGCCACGCAGCGCCGCAGCTCTGTGTGGTGAATGGCAGTAGGTCTGGGTGAGAGCCGTAGCCATTAGTTTCTTCCTTCATAAAGGAGATGTTCAGGCTGGATGTGAGGAAAGAAATCTTGACAGAGGGTGGTAAAACACTGATACAGGTTGCCCAGAGAGGTGGCGGATGCTCCATCCCAGGCCAGGCTGGATGTGGCTCTGGGCAGCCTGGCCTAGCTGAAGATGTCCCCTCTCACTGCAGGTGGTTGGACTGGATGAGCTTTGCAGGTCCCTTCCAACCCAAACCATTCCATGATTCCACAGCCCTCATCCTGAGGGGTGCCTCTCTCCAGGTATTCAGGACATACAGAGAGCCCTGTGCACTGTGAAGGTGACTCTCCCTTTGCTGATTCTGGTTTAACTCTCTTAGCAGTAGTAATGCTCTCAGCACTGTGGTTGAGCTTAGAGGCTGGAGCCTGGATCGGCTTAATGGGGAAGCAAGGAGAGAAACAGGGCTGGGATTGCCAAAGGGGTACTTGTTTGATGGTTTTGGTGTTGAAGGTGGTGGTTGTGAGCATTTCCTTCAGCAGCACTTGTCCTTTTGCTGTCCATGCTGCTGGGAAAAAGCCACAGCTGGCATTGTCCTCTCTTCTGGGCCATCACCTGGAAAGCACTCACACTCAGGCAGTTTAAGGACATGAAGAGCAAATAAACCCTTTCTTCTGGTGTGTTCTATAGCTGCGTCCCTCGTGATTTCTTCCAGCGCACTGAGGAGTCCCAGACCTGTAGCATCTCCTTAAGCAGCACCAGAGGGACCAGCTCCACCTTGGCAGTCGTTATCACCATCTCTTCCACTGCTTGCTTTGCAGCCTGCCCCAGCGGCAGGATCTGGGAGTCCCAATTCCAGGTTGTGGCTTGGCACAACCGGTCACTGTCCCACCACTGAGGTGCCTTGGTGAAGTTCTCTGCTTCTTCCCACTGCTGACGCAGTGGTGAGGGCTGGGAGAGGGGCGCATTTGAATACTGAAATGGTTATAAATGGGTTGAGGTGTAACATTTAAATTAGGCTCTTAGGGATACCATGGCCTGCCTGAGGGAGCAGGGAGATGCTGAATTACCCCAGAACCTGTCTGTCCAGGACATGTGTCACCTTGATGGTTGTCCCTTGGTAGCCTGCGTTGGTATCCAAGCCGAAACACCGGTGTAACGTGGGCTTGGTTGGGACTTCTCCATCGAAATTCTTCAATGCAGCTCTTCCAGCCCAATTTAGATTCTCTGCCAAATATATCAGACCTACGCAGGCTGCTGTGAATGAGCACAGGATGCAGCCGTTCCCCAGCAAGGAAATGGCTGGCTGGCGGCTGGGGAAGGGCTGTCCTTGCTCCACCGGCTCTGCAGATCTGCCCCTCTTGGCCAGCCCCAGGAGAGGAGAGCACCAAGGCAGAGGCAGGTCTTGGCACGGCTCCTGCCTCTGAGGTGCTCTGCTCTGGGAGGGGATTAGTGTTATTGCTCTGCTTTAAATACGAAGGAAATCAAGGTTCTTTAGTGCTTGTGGCCATCAGAGTTCCCAGGGTGCTCGTTGAGGGTCTGAGGGGTGCTTCAGTTCCAGCTCTCCATCCAGACTTCAATGGGAGCAATTACCACATATTCTTCCTACCAGCGTTCCCTTGGCAGCAGTTGCAGGATGTGGGATTCTCCTTTCCTGCCTGCACTTCTGTGCTGCTAAATCCTGGTGCATCCTGCCCTGGAGATTGTTGTTTCTGTCATGTGTTAGGTGTTTCTTCCTGGTCCATCTATGGCTCTTGAAGTGCTTTGACTCCCCTAGGATGAAGGATGTAGTGGTTGAAGGCAGGGCAGGTGATGGTACTGTGGGGTTTTGGGGTGGATTTGCTTTTACCTTGGGCAGCTGCTTGGGATGAAGCAGTCCTAGAACGTGGGTTCACTCTGTGCTGGAGCTGCCTATGCTGCCCAGGCATTTCTTTCTAGACAGCAGGGAGAGGCAAACCTCCCTGGCAGGTCTGAGCTGGCAGTGGCAAGGGAAGCCCCAGCTGGTTTGCTTACCTGATAGTGGTGCGAGTTCATCAAGTTGGACTGAAACAAAGGGTGGTTGCTGGGACTGAGGAGCCTGGGCTGCCTTCAGACTGTCCCAGCATCCCGGTTGCTTCTCCTCTTCATGCTCAATTGGAAACATTGGGGAGTGGGATGCTCGGAGAGCTCTGAACTTTGGGAGCAACAGAAGTAAATGCTTTGAGGAGCCAGTGGAGTGGTAGCTTGGGCTGCTTGTGTGCTCAGGAGCTGACTGACTCCTTGTGATGCGGCCAGGCTTGTTCCTTAGACGAGCCTTTCACGTGAATCCAGCGATGAGAGCTGTGGTGGCAGAATAAAGGGAACACGATGCTTCCCAGAGACAGGGCCTTCAGACGAGGGGTTGTGGGAGCTGGAGGGGCTGGAAAACAGAGTCGTATTGTCCACCAGGAGCCCACAGATCCTTGCAGGATGCTTGTTCTGCTCTGATCTCTTCACTTCAATAGCTGCATGATCTTGGTCATGCCGTGCATGTCCTCTGGTGTTTTACCCCGCGTGCGATGTCCAGCCAAGGCATAAGGAAGCTGCAGTTCCCTCTTAGCTGCTGATGGCTCAGTTACCTGCTAAGCACAGAAGAGATCTTCCCATTGCACTGTCAACATTTTAGGTTTAAGAGAAAAACCAAACCAAGTCACTTGCTTGTATTTGATCTTACTTTGGCCACCCAATGCAGTCGGCTTCTGTTGGTGCGCAGGGTCTTCCACTCAGGACCATGCACCTTTTGCAGGTCCAGGTAACTCAGCTGGGTTAGCACCAAGCTGCCAACAGCGCATTCCTTTAGAGAGCAGTTGAGTTTTAATAGCACCATAGAGTGGTTGAAACAGTGACTTGTCCCAAGCAGGCAAAACACCCTCCTTCGTTTCCTCCTGCCTACCACCACCTTCCCACCTCGTTGCCTTTGTGCTGCTGCGTGCTAGGTGTGTTTCCCCAGGCCTCTGCATAGTTTAAGGGTGGATCCTGGGCAGAGGGAGACCTGCTCGGGCTTGTCCTTGAGCTGCTGCAGAGCTCGGTGTCAGCAGAGACGAGGGCTCAGGCTCCAAATGGCCTGAGAGCTGCCTTTTATCTCGAGGGATCCAGGCTGGCCGATGTGGCCGTGCAGTTGGGACAAGGGAAGAGGGGAACTGGGATGATCGCTCCCTAAATATAAAGTGAAGAGACACAAGGGCTTGTGTTGTGTGACCTATAATTGGGGTGAGCTATTCATAGGGAAAAAATGCCCATTTCTCCAGTCGGTGGTGAGGGAGGGCTGGGATAATGTTTGGGCCTTGGGCAGCAAACCACTGCCTTTTTTTTAACTTATATATATATATATATATAGCAACATTATTTTAATAACCCTCCTCCAGCACATAGCAGGGTTTCTGCAGAGCCTGCCCTTGCTCTCATATGCACATTCCCTCCAAGAAACTGGGCACAGCAGCTCATGATGCCCGTTCCTTGGGTACCTTTGAGCTGCAAGAGGCCAAATAACCCCTGTCCTGTACTGCATAGTGTGCAAATAACCACGTGCTGTAGCCCAAAAGGCAGTTACTCCCAGGAAGCCTCGTGCTGGGGACTCTAGAGGTGCCCTAAAGCCATTTTGCCTGATGCTCAGTGGAAAAGGCGAGGGTGATTTTCCCTTCCTGCCCCAAGCGGGTGCGCGTTATTGCTGCAGCTTCTCCTCTGTGCTACTGGAGCGGGTGTCACCTGCGAGGAGAGGGAGAGCTCTGCCCTTTGTAAAGGGCTCCGGGATCTCTTCCAGATGAAGAGCACGTTGAAAACATTCCCTGTGCCCGGCTCAGCAGATGTGACTCAGCTCTTCACCTGATACCTGCACGGTTCCGAGCCCTTCCTTCCGAGCTGCTCAGGTTCCCTGGTTTGAAGGAAAAAAAAACCCAACCAAACCACTAAGGTTACGTGGAAAACCGGTCATTAAGGAGCGTTTTGTCAGCGCTTTTGGTTGTGATCCCATCTTAATGTGGTCGTCTCATTTGAATGGCAGTGTCACATTCCACAGCTCCTGGAGGAAAGCGGTGGGGTGACATCCTGCTGGGTGGGAGTGCAAGCGCAGGGGGTTCCCTTCACGCTGTTCTGCTCTGCTGCAGTTCCTCTGCTGGGTTTGGAAGGAGCAAGTGGATAACTTGAGCTTAAGGAAAGAACCTTTTAGCACTGAGGAGCAGCAGCAAGCAGGAGTTGGCCTCAGTGCGGGACAGCCGGGGTTGCCTTGAGCAGCATCTCAGGGCTCTGCACCACTGCTTGCACAACACAACGACAGCTTTTCCTGCCTGGAATCAGGCTGGATTTGTGTCGGGCTGGGCTTTGGAGCCAGGAATAGCCAAAACTCGCTGGAGTTGGTGTCTTGGAAAGGCAGGGCAGGCTGAGCACTGCTGCAAGGCAAATTAGCTGAGCAGTTAGGCCAGGCTTGTAAATCAGGTTGATAAATACATTTGAGAGCTCTGGGATTGCTGTAAACTGCCTCTTTCAGCTGGGCTGTATTTTAAGTGGACAGGGCTCCCTCCGCTGCTATGGGTGCTATGGGAGGGGGAGCCTCAAACACAGGCACTTTGGGGTGAAATGTGGCCCCGTTGTGACCCTGCAGAGACACTCAGTCTGGGACAGTGAGTGTGTGATGCTGCTGGGGGATCAGGGAGACAAGAGCTGCCTGGTGGGAAATAGAGGCCAGGAGTGGAAGCTCCCCCTTGGTGGCCCATTCAGACCTCACTCTTGCCAAGGTAAGGAGCTAGCTGGCTGTCGTGCCAATGGCTTTTCTCACTGTCTCCCGGCCATCGGGACCTTTCCCAAGGGATTTGCCCATCGTGTCCTTGCACTGCTACATCCTGTGCCTGCTCTGTGAACCTGTGAAGGTGGAAGGCTCTGTCTGGTGGTAATCCCCAGGCTTTAACACTCCGTCCATTCAGCCCCTTGACGAGTGATTTGGCTGTGATTTGAAGGGCCAATCCCTGTGTGTGCCTCAAGCATTCCAGGTGCCGAATCCATTCCTGGGGGGCTCAGGGCAGCCCGTCCGTCCCATGAGGGACACAAAGGCCGTGTTGTGCTTGGGGAATGAGCTGCAAACTTGTACCACTTCCCATGCCAGCCCCCGGCAGTCCCATGACCCCGCTGCTGTTCCCACACTGTCTGCTCCTGCCAGCCCCATGGCTGGGCTGGGGGTGACCTTGCTGCACAGCCTCACTTGCTCCCCCAGGGGTGGGTGATGGAGCTCGGCTGCCCACAGGGCTATGGCCCGAATGCTTTGTAACTCATCTCGGTGCAGAGCGGGGAAGCAGGGGGAGGGAGGCTCTGGTGTTGTGTCCAGGGCCAGGAAGCGTTTGGAGGGTGGGCAGAGGCGTCAGACCCATTGTTATGGTGGGCTCAGGGAGCCCTGGGGCTGTCCTGGTGGGGAGGAGGCAGTGGAGGTTCCTCACATGGTATCCCAGCCAGGAGGGGTCCCTTGGACCCCCTACGGATGCAGAGATGCAGTGACCTTGTCCAAGGTCACCCCTCAAGCCCGTGCCCGAGTTTGGAGCTTTCTTGGTCCCCAGGCTGTGCTCAGCCTTTTCCTCCCTAGTGAGGGCTCCTTATCCTAAACCCCTGTGAGCTGCCAGCGCTGAATCCAGTCCCTGCTGCTGCTGCAGGAGCCTGGAAACCAGCTCTGGAGTTGGTGTCTTTGCTGTGGGCATCCCAGGAAGCTGCTTTGCTTCCACGCTTGGGCTTTGTGGCAGGACTTGTGCATCCAGCCCGGCTCCTCGGGCTCGTCCCCCCCTGAACCCGGGCACGTTCGTTGCTTTGTACATCCCTGGTGTTTGGTGTTAAGGGCTTCCCCTCAGAGCGGGCTCAGAACTGCCCTCTCCTGCTTCTCTTTGCATAAAACGAGGCGCAGAAATCCCTGTTGTGTTTGGGGTTTTTTCTCCTCTTGGATTAACGAAGCTTTTACAAAGCAAGGAAACACAAGGAACTCCTGGGAAACGTGCTCGGGATGGGGGTGGCTGCGTGTGTTGGGAAGCCACTGTTGTTTTGCAACCTGGTTGCCAGCTCCGTAATGTGGCACTGGGAGTCGCTTCCTGTATAATTACTTGGGTTCTGGATGTGCTCCTGACTCATCCATCCCCCCCCATAGCATGGGGCAGCTGCTTCCCTCCGTGCCTCAGTTTCCCCATCTGTAAACCAGGGACGTTGATGCTCGCAGTGGTGCCAGGGTGCTTTGCAAACCAGATGACTTGTGTCTTGTCTTGATCCCAGCGCTTGGGGGGGGTGGTGGTGGGATACAGTGATGGAAAGGCAGACGGCATCTCTGCTGCGAGGAGTACGGGGGCTGGCTGAGGTGGAGAGGAGGAGAACATCATTCCCCATTTTAGGAAGCAGTAGACTGGGCCTGGGCGAAGTTGAGGGTCTTGTTGCGGGCAGCAGGGTGGTGAAGCCAGGCAGGTTCTGCTCTTTCCTCTGTTTGCCCCAGTGCCCTTCTCCCAGCGAAGGGGGATCCCTTTGGAGTGGAGCTGCTCAGTTCGCTCTGGCTCCTTCAGTCTTTGAAGAGAGGATGTGTTTCAAGCCACGTGGATCCCTTTCTGTTGTGCTGGTGTGTCAGGGGTGACTTGGTTGTCTTTCCCCAAGCAGACCCTTGGCATTGGAAAGAACTGCAGCTGCTGCTGGAGCCTTTCTGAGAGGGGGCTGGTGCCGGCCCTTGGTGAGACCTGCTCCTGGGGAAGGTGCAGTGGGTGCCAAGGGTTTAGGTGGCTAAGCTGGCCTCTGTAAAGCTCAGGCTGGGGTGGCTGGTGCTCCCCTGCTCCTGCACACCAGTGCCCTGGAGCACTGAGCTTGCTGCAGGGCCCTTCCCAAAGGATGCTCTTCACCAGCACCCTGCCTGCAGAGCCGGGGACCCCAGGAAGAAGTGATGGGAATGGTTTTCCCAGCGATGCCCCATTCCTGGCAGTGCTCAAGGCCAGGTTGGACACAGGGGCTCGGAGCAGCCTGCTCCAGTGGAAGGGGTCCCTGCCTGTGGCAGGGGTTGGAATTGAATGAACTTTAAGGTCCCTTCCAACCTAAGCCATTCCATGATGTGATTCTGTGACTGTCGTGAGTTTGGCTGTGTAGAACAGGGCTGAATGAACAAGGAACCTAGCCAGTGGAAGTGGTGGGAGTGGGGAATACTTGACTTGACTGGTGAGGCTCAAGCCCCTGTAGCCCAAGGCCGGGCATGCCTTGCCAGCTCGGTGCAGATGCAGCCTGGCTGTGTTAACCCTGGTCCTTGCCAAGGCTCGCTTGCTCTGCCCCAGATCCGGGCTAATTCAGCTCTTCTTCCCGATGCTTGGGAGCATCTGGGCTGCACTTCTCCTCCTTCCCAGAGCAGAGGTGAGCATGGATCCATCCTCACCTGCTGATGAGGATGATAGAATCATAGGATAGTTTGGGTTGGAAAGGACCTTAGCATCATCCAGTTCCAACCCCCCTGCCATGGGCAGGGACACCCCACACTAAACCATGGCACCCAAGGCTTCGTCCAACCTGGCCTTGAACACTGCCAGGGATGGAGCACTCACAACCTCCCTGGGCAACCCATTCCAGTGCCTCAGCACCCTCACAGCAAAGAATTTCTTCCTTAGATCCAATCTAAACCTCCCCTGTTTCAGTTTGATCCCGTTCCCCCTTGTCTTGTCACCGCAGTCCCTAATGAAGAGTCCCTCCCCAGCATCCCTATAGGCCCCCTTCAGATACGCAGCCTTCTCTTCCCCAGGCTGAACAGGCCCAACTTTCCCAGCCTGTCTCCATGCAGGAGGTGCTCCAGTCCCTGATCTTAGATGAGGCTGTGGAGAGGAGCTGGCAGCTGGTGCTTGCTGCAGAGCATGCTGGCATCAGCAGGCAGGTCCCTGCTCTGCCTTGAGGACTTTGCCTTTGTGATGTGCTGCCTCGTGTGACTCACTGAGCTTCCTTCTCTCGCAGCCTTTTGCATCGAAGATGGCGGGTGGCGTGGACGGCCCCATAGGGATCCCGTTCCCCGATCACAGCAGCGACATCCTCAGCAGCCTCAATGAGCAGCGAAACAACGGGCTGTTGTGCGACGTGGTCATCTTGGTGGAAGGCCAGGAGTTCCCCACGCACCGCTCCGTCCTGGCGGCCTGCAGCCAGTACTTCAAGAAGCTCTTCACCTCAGGGTTAGTGGTGGACCAGCAAAACGTGTATGAGATAGACTTTGTGAGCGCGGATGCCTTGTCGGCTCTGCTGGAGTTCGCTTACACCGCGACCCTTACTGTCAGCACTTCAAATGTCAACGACATCCTCAACGCCGCCACACTGCTGGAGATCCCGGCGGTGAGGGATGTTTGCACGGATCTCCTGGACAGGAAGATTCTGGCCAAAAATGACCAGATGGATACAGTAGATCAAATTGATCAAAGGAACCATCTCAGAGCAAAAGAGTACCTGGAGTTCTTCCAGAGCAACCCCGTCAATGGCCATCAAGGCAGCTTTCCGTGGACCAACCCAGAGTTGAGAGACCTTCCGAGACTGAACTTCCGAGGCCAAGAGGAGGAGGAGGAGCCG
Source organism: Agapornis roseicollis (assembly GCA_002631895.1). Lineage (NCBI taxonomy): Eukaryota > Metazoa > Chordata > Aves > Psittaciformes > Psittacidae > Agapornis > Agapornis roseicollis. The sequence continues at coordinate 3,197 of NDXB01006077.1, read as the reverse complement.
GACTGCAATGGCATGGACTTGTACTCGCAAGCCCCCCTAAACGAGAGACCAAAGGCGAATGACTGTGATCCTGACAGCAACCCAGCCATGTGGCTGGACAGAGAGGAGGAGGAGGCGGCTCCTGGCTCCATGTTTTCCCCTTCTCAGAATGGACATTACAGCAGCCGTGGCCTGGCCACACCGGGAGAAGAGGAGGGCACCCCGGGGGGCCCTTTGGACCAGCAGGAAGCCGGTGACTCCCCCAGCTTCATGCCTGCTGGAGCGGAGACGGAGGATGATGCAAGGGAGGTGGATGGGATGGCTGCGAGCGCCCTGCTGCAGCAGATGATGAATTCCGTGGGGAGGCAGCCGCTCGGGGAGGACGACCGCAAGGACGACGATGGGGTCATGGATTATTACTTGAAGTACTTCGGCAGTTCGAGCGAGGGCGATGTCTACCCCTCCTGGTCCCAGAAGGTGGAGAAGAAGATCAGGGCGAAAGCATTCCAGAAGTGCCCCATCTGCGAGAAGGTGATCCAAGGAGCGGGCAAGCTGCCGCGCCACATCCGCACCCACACCGGCGAGAAGCCCTACGAGTGCAACATCTGCAAAGTCCGATTCACCAGGTAAGGAGCGGGCGGCTGCGGGGAGACCGGGGCTGCCTCGGGCACCACCGGCTCTTGGCTTCCCCGGGCTTGCTGGTCTGGGGCAGTTTTCCTTTGCCTGCTCAGCTCATTCCCATCTGAACGGGCAGGTGAAGGCCAGAGGAGCAGTTTGGATGCCTGGCTCTTGAGGTGTTTCAAGGGGCCTGGCGTGATGGCCACAGCATCCCGGGGTCCTGAATTGCTGAGCTCTGCTGGAAACCTGGCCAGACCTGGGCTGAATAACGGGGCTGATGAAACAGAACTGCAGCCCTTGGTGCTCCCGTCGTGGCTGAGGTGCCCAGGAGCTGGGGAGCTGGTTAGGAATGGCTCCATGGGGTGACTGAAGCCCTGGCAGTTGGGTTGGGAAGAGGTTGGACCCCGCACTGCTCGTGTCCGGTCTCAGCCAGCCGTGATGTTGGGAGCCGTGGTGGCCCCGAGCAGCACAAACCGCCACGGTTCAGCTCCCCGGGGCTGTTCTCCTCAGCCCTGTTTCTGATGAGGGTTCCTCCGCTCCTCCCCTCCATCCTCCCCGGGAGCGCTGAAGAAAGGGGATATTGTTCAAATCCCTGCGGTTCACTCGAGTCCACGTGCCCCAGCGCCGCCTCCTCGCTGCTCTCTGTGGCTGGGATGGCTGAGCCAGGGCTGGGGTTCCCCCCCCCACCCCAGCCGTGTCGAGGGGCTCTGTGGGCTGCTTGGCCTTGGGATATTCCTGCCCTTGAGAGATCCAATGGCTTCGCTGCCAGCACCAGCGCTGGGCTCCGTGGGGCAGCCCAGGGACGCAGCGAGCGGCTCCCGCGTGAAGCCAATGGGGCTGAGCCATGGGCAGGAGGCCGTGTCCTGCCCCACGGCGCTGCCAGCGCCCTCCCGGTGCACACCACGGCCACGGCCGCGCCCAGCCCCACGCCGGGGAGCTGAGGAATGCAGATAATGGCGGGGGCAGGATGCCAGCGCCCGGCCCTGCCACGCGGCACCTCCCTGCCTGGTGCTGAGCCCCAGCCCGCGGCCGCACCTGAGCGGGACCGGGGCCTGGTGCCGGCGTTGGAGCTGGAGGGTGCGGAAACACCGCGGGGTCCCTGCAGGAGAGGGGGGAAGCCTGGGGCTGCTGGGGCCAGGGCAGTGGCAGCCTCATTGCCAAGGGGATGTGGTTCTGGGCAGCCTGGTGTGGTTGGAGAGGTCCCTTCTCATTGCGGGGAGGAATGGAACTGGATGAGCTCTGAAAGCCTCTTCCAACCCAAACTGGTGTGGGTACGGGATGGGGACCTGCTCCCCTTGGCCTCCCTGTGAAGAGCAGGGTGGAAGCACGGTCCTCAAGGCCCTTTCATCCTACAGCAGGGCTGTGCCATTTTCCAGCCAAAACACCTCCCCCTGCTTCTCCCTGCAGCTGGCATTTGGGCACAGAGGAGCCTGGATGGGGACACAGGGACATGAGCTCGGCTCAGGCAGTTACCACTTGTGGAATGGCCTCCGTGAAGCTGGAGGTGGATTCCTGCTCCCTCTGCCCTGTCCCCCCAGGGCAGCCTTGCCATGGGGCACAGCGGAGTGGGGCCAGCCCAGGCCCTGGTTCAGGTCTCCTCTGCTCAACAGTGGTGCTCATGAGTTGCTTTTTGCTGCTTCTCCCCCAGCACTTGGGCCTTGAAGCCTCATCTCAGAGCCTCTAATGTCAAGATGGGAGCAAACCTCACCCAGGCCCTCCATCAGCTTTATTGCACCCCGTTGCATTCCTTCTCTGTGCTCTCCATCCTCATTCCATCGGGTGGTAGCTTGAAAACATCTCTTCCCTGTGCCATTAAAAACGCTGTGTGTCGTAGAACCATGGGATGGGTTGGGGTGGAAGGGACCTTAGAGCTCATCCAGTTCCAACCCCTGCTGTGGACAAGGACACCTTCCATTGTCGCAGGGGGAACCTGCTGGGAGAAGCACTCCCGGCTCCTTTGGGAGCCCTTGGGGTGAGGGCTGTTTGATTTGGGGTGTTCCTGCCACCCCCTTGCTGGGTGAGGACCGGAGCCCGTTGGTTCACACCGACTTCTGCTTCCTGGTTCCTGTGTGCTGGCAGGGGAGGAGCACCGATGGCGCTCTGATTGCTGAGGTTATAACAACAATAACGATTTCCATGATCCCATAGGGAAGTAGAAGCCGTTTTGGTGAGCGCCGCGTTGCTTCCCGGCCCCTTTGGCAGCGGTGTTCCAAGTGGAGGTGGACACGTCCTGAGCGCTTGGATCCTGGGGTTCCTCGCGCTGCCGGGTGGCACCGGTGGCTCCGCCGCAGCGGGCTCTGCTCCATGGCAAGGAGCCGGGTGCCCTGCGCCAGGGGAGCGGTTCCCATGCGGAGCCCTCGCGCTCCAGGCCTGATGGGTTCTTCCTGCAGGAAGCAGCGGGCCCGCGGCTCACGTGGCTCCCTTGGCCTCCAGCCCGGCTGCTGCAAGTGCCCTCCCCTGGCTCGGGTGCGCTGCGGCAGTGAGGCCGGGCCGGTGCCAGCCCTGCTGCATGGGGCTCGCACCCGTACCCGTGCTTGGACCTTGAGGGGCTGGATGGGGCCAGAGAAGGGCAATGGAGCTGGTGCAGGGCCTGGAGCCCA
>NDXB01006070.1:3196-70073 GCA_002631895.1 Agapornis roseicollis | reverse complement strand
CCCCCCGTTGAATTAAGACCTAGGAATTCAGCTTGTTTGTTGTTGCTTTTGTTACTGAATATCCATGGAAAGCTCAATGTCCCTGGGAACTAATTAGGTATTAACCCTGCATTATTCCTGCATATCAGCCATGGAAACATGCCATTTGGCTAAGTCGCCTTGAAATATGGAAATATCGAAGGATCAGGTGGAATGGCTAAAACATAAGTTAACAAAAATGGGAAGACTGATGGTACAGGGAAGGAAAGGAAGGAATATTTCCAGCAAAAGCAGCTATGTGGTATTGGTTTCTACAGTTTCTATCAAATTCTAAACAAAACTATCAGATAGGAACAAAGCTGCAGAACAACAATGAGGACTCCAGGCTACCGTGAGAATTGGGTGTGGGAGGACCTGCTAATATGGGATCTGCTCTAGCCTAACCTCAACTTCTCTTCTTGTTTTGCTTTTAGCATCTCACCACATCCCTGATGTTTTGGGGCAAGATACTTCTGGAACACTTCAACTAGATTGTATCTTCAAAGACCTGAGCCTTTCGTGTACACTCTTGTGTTTCGGAGTATCTACTTCCATGCCTTGAAACCTTTCTCAGCACACTACCGCCTGACACAGAAGCACAGACCACTAATGGCATGATCTGAATAAATGCGTACATATCTATATTTTATTACTCCAACCACTTCAGGAATGTGCAGATAATTCACTCTGAATACTTACTCATCTCTTTCCCCCCCTCAAAACTCTTCCCATTTGACTTAAAACCCTCATTTGTGGTCCAAGCACCAGCACACTTCATCAGACCAAACAGGGCCATAGAGAAGCTTTGAAGAGACCTTAAAATATCTCAAGACTCTAAAACTAAGCCATCAAAAATAGGCTTGCTCTCATCCAGAGTAAGCTACACCCCTCTTTCTCCTATGTCTTAGGAGAGACAGCAGGGCTCTGACCCCTGCAGTTGCAGGGGATACAGAACCCTCAAACCTGACTGTTTCAATAGCACTGTGTCAGCCCGGACAACCCCTGACTCCAGGGAGCACACTGCTGAACTAAAATGTTTGGATGTGATAAAATAAACTGAGCAGCTGTTTAGACTTTGGCTGATCAGCCTCACAATGCAAGCTTCCTTTTCAACTTCCCTATTTACTCTCATCCTTGCCATCGTGCAATTAGGTGACCACAGCCCAAGTTGACTCCCTTCATGCCCCTGAATCCCCATCTCACACATGCAGATGGCCAATTGTTTCCCAGTGCATGCTTGCAAGGAGCCAGCACAACAGGACTGTAGGCTTCTTTAGGAAGCCCTGTATGGCTGCAATGAAAAGTTATTATTACAGTTTGGTGCTTGCAGGTTTTGTACCAGCACTTCCCACAAATCCACAATGGAAGTGAAAGGCCCCATTTTAATTGTTACTGAGTTTACAGAATTCAGTGGACCTCCCAAAACTATCCTTGTTCTCCCTATTCCAATAACATAACCCTGCCTCTGATCACAGCTACACCCAGCTTCCAACTGCCCTAGCACAAACCAGACTCTTGGAGTGCTCACAGTGGGAGGTCTATTTGCACATCACATTAAAAGCAGACAGAATCAATTAAAGCAAAAAGGATGGGGTCTGCTGAGATGACAGAAGGTATTTGGGGTAAAATCTCCCAGCTGAATGCAGGAGATGCCATTGCCCAGGCTTTCTTGTTCCTGGGGCCCAACAACATCTCTGCAGATGATTTCTGACTGCCAGTCCTAATTTCTGCTGCAGTTGCTCATAGTGCTAAAGAGCAAGGAAGACTGAAGTTAGAGACCGATCGAAGAGGATATGAACATAGGAAGTTATCAGAGGAGGGACTTTTAGTAACTAGGAGAGAGTTGAATAATAGCTGCCCTTCCTTCCATTACTCAGAAATGACTAATCCCTGGGGAGGCCCTAAGAAAACCAAACTCTGATTTTGTGTATTGAGCAGATGAAGATCCCATTCCTCCTTCTGAAGACTTATTCTCCACCTTATATCCCTTTACAACCACCACCTCAGGATTGATTCTATGTATTTACACCTCAGAAATGCCCACTCCTACCTTTTACCTCTGGGTACCCCAAGGCCATTCCCTTGGGCCTTCTTGAAGCCAGCCCCACTTGCCAAGGGGAATGACAGAGTACAGCAGCCCATACCCTCAGTAACAGTTGTCGGCTTTGTAACTTTAACCCCCCTTCAAGCCATCCCCCTGCCTCCTTCCTCATCAGGCATCTTCAGCCTACATGCCATGCAATTTGTTACCTACAGGGAAGGTCAGGGTCCTGCTGGGTGCTGCACATCTCTCAGCTTGGGGCGCTTAGTTTCCAATTTTTAACTCGCTAAAGATGTTCAAACAGACAAAGAACAAGACAAAGAAACTGGCTTGAGAGAGGGACTGATACAGGCCCCTGTCATGTCAGAGGGGTTTTCATTGTTGCCATCTCCCTTTCCCAAATTCTTCAGTGTCCTGGCAACAGGAGGTCAAACACCTATGCAAATTCCTGAGATCTTCAGCTTCCATTGGGAGCAAGTAAGCAACATTAGCTCTTGTGTGCTTTCCTTGCTGGGCTGATCTGTGGTGTGAACATCCTCTAATTAGTCATTTAACTTAAGGACTAAGACTCCCAAGAGAAGATTTCAGAGGGGAATTCAGAGCTCTTCAGACTGAATTCTCAACTGCCTAATGCAATTGTTCTGCAGTTTCTTTTCATCATCTCCCTCAGTCTCCCTCTATTTGACTATCTATTAAAAATAGGTGGTATGAACACATCAGCATCTCAGCTGGAAACAAAGGCCATAGAAAAGACTCTGAAGAATGCAGTAAGGCAGCAGTTCACCTCATCTCACTAGGTTACCTGCTCTTCCTGTTCGGTATAGTGCCTACAGTAGCTTAATGGATTCTGTTCAGAGTTCTCCACGGGTTCTTCCCCCAGACATAGAGCTGGATTTAAGGGGAACAGATAGTACTCACAAGAAGAAAGGAACTCCTTCTATGTCCTTTGAAACATTCTAGTGTCATGTTAATTACACCTTTTGTTCTGAGCCTTAGGTTCCCCAACATTGCAAGGAGCTGCTAACAGCCATTACACAAGCACAGAACACTGTTTAGCTCTTCCCATATCATAGCTCTGGCTACCAGAAAGCTGCTACGTTATCCTGAGAAGCCTAGTGAGAAAACATTAATCACCACCACACAATAACAACAATTCCAAAGGATATGGGGAGCAATCTGTAACCTAAAAACCAGTGATCTTTGTCTCCAAGCAGTGTTTTAAGCAAGAATCCCTGTGCTAGAAATACCTAACCACAGAATCAGATTGCGGGAGGTTTGCCAGTGAGGAATCCCATCTACCTCTGATAAATGGCCCAGGATTTTCTCCTCCCAAGATTCATAGAACATTGAGAAGATGATCCAGTATATGGCAGTCCAGTCTCGCTGGACAAGAGTCTTCACAAGGCTACAACAGCCCTCAGCAGCAAACCACGGAAGGAAAGGGTTAGTACAAGGCCCTCTGGGATGAGTGGGGGTCCTTTCTAACTCCTTAAGGAGCACGCAGCTTCCCATCCATACAAACACTGGGCTTCATTTGCAGAGTTGACCTGTACTGATTGGCATAAGGGGGAGCGAGGAAGCTGCCCCCAGCCCTCCACCTGTGGCCACCCAGGACCATGGACAGCACTTCCCCCTGTGAGACTGGGACACGCAGTAATCCCACTCTTCCGACAGTGGGAGAAGTAAAGCACAGATTTCAGCAAAAGGCTTGGTTTGCTCAGTTACCCTGGACTACAAGTAGAAAACACAAAGTATCAGGACCCAATTCTGCTCTTCCCCAGTGCTGGGGTTCTTCAGTGAGTACACATTAGTCCAAGGAATGCCACTGTCTCTGCGGGTTCTGATGAACACCTTGAAACAACAGAGAGAACTGTTGTAAACAGAAGCCTGTTCACCTGCCCATGTCCTGGTAATAACTAGGATATAATGACAGCAGAAGAACACCTGTGAACTTCTCTTTCAGCTTCCTCTATTAAGTGGTCTCAGGCTTTCAAGACACACTTAACTTCAGTGCAAAGCCCAAGTTGTTATCCACATACATACTCTATTTACTCCATATGTGCACTCCTGCCACACAAATTCACCAAGCAAGCAAGAGACAGAGTGGCAGCATCTCATTTTGTGAGGTGCCAATGCCATTTTACACAACTGAATTTACAACCATGCTACACTGGTGTATACATCACTGGATATACACATCTTCCTAGGAGGAAGGGAATACATCTCTGCCATAGACCTGCAAATGGTTTTAAGTACCTATGCCAGTATATCAAGAACTAATTGTTAATTCCCTCACATTTCCAGTTCCACGCAGTTGTCTTAAAACAAGCAGACTGTGAGCCAAGTTCAGCTATCAGCAGTCACTTTGACAAGGAGCACATCACTAAGATACTACAAGACCAGCACTCTCATAAGGCAGTTTCATTCTCACTCAGCATCCAAAGTTCAACTTGGACGATAAAGCAAACGAGAGAAATGGTTAGTGACAGTAAGCCTTGCTAGGGTTGTGAGCTTTGCAACAGCTTCAACATGTGGGAGAGTGAAAACATCGCTCTCAAAGTAAAGGGACAGAGGAAAGAAATAAATACAGGGAACAGGGAGAGGAAAGAGAAAGGAAAGGTTGATGGACAGTTGAACTTGTTGAGGGTGAAATCAATTAAAGTGCATCAAATCCAGAATTCATGCTTTTTCAAAGTGACAAATATGTGCTGGAAACTGAGAAAGACGAGGGGAAAATAATGTCTTTGACCTCCCGGAGACCGGCTGTTCCTTCCGTCAGAGGAGCCAAAAGTGAAGTGAGATGCGTTCATGATAAATTGTAACAGCCAGGCAGCCACCTTAAAAAAGAACGAGGTGAAAAGGTTACAGAAGGGACCCAAAATGCAAAGAATTCAACCAAACATCAAGATAAATCAACTCAGGCCCTTGTGTATGTGTCCCCAGCCTTCACAGAGCTGCTGCAGCTCATCTCAATTTGTTAGCCTGACTTAAAGGGTAAGAGACACACGCAGACATCTTTACGAAAGGGTTTGAAAACAAGGATGAACTCACTTCAGCCTTCCAAAGCTAAGGGATGCAGTGACCACACTACCTGCCATCTCCTTCATGGAACTGTTAGGCAATTAAAGCATTCCTTTGGTACACACACTTATCACTGGCAATCCTGCGCGAGCTCAGCTGAGCTGGGTTTTAGAACACTTTCGAAGAGCTTGACACAACTCTCTGCTAAAGCACATATTAACACTGCTGAAAGCTTCAGAGTTTTAGTGTATCTTAATTTTCTCTTGCATTTACATATTCAAAGCACGGTACAAGTATTTACCTGGATGCTTTGACCAGCATGACAACTTTGGATCTTTAACCTTACTGACAGCCAGAAAGTATTAACTCTGATGATCATGCAGAATAGCTGAATGCAAAGCTAAAATATATTTATATTTATATTTATATATAAAACAGTAAGCATATGATATCTACTAACAAAATCTTTGAAACATCTCTTGAAACAGGGTGCCCTGCTGAGAACATACATTTTCAACCCATTAAAACCGTAAAATCCCAGCCTGGTTTGTGTTGGAAAGGACCTTATCCAGTTCTACCCCCGTGCCGCAGGCAGGGGCACCTTCCACTAGACCGGGTTGCTCCAAGCCCCATCCAACCTAGCTTTGAACACTGCCAGGGATGGGGGAAGTGCCCAAGCAAGCATCTCAACCAAGGTGAAACTCAGCATTAAAGACTGACTCCCCCCTTTAGCCCATCAAGTTTTCAAACACTGGGTGTTTGTGATACATGGTCCTTCTTAAACTGTTCATACACAGGGATGGACATCACCCTGAGATCTTCCAGCAAGACTTGCCCGAGCCTTTCTGACTACTTATGACAACAGCAGATGGACCTTTAAAGATGTTGCTAAAGAAAGTATTTTTGCTCTCCTTTCCTGAGCTACTGCCAGCACTGAGGGGCTATATAAAGTAGTCTACAAAAGTTCAGCCTGTTCACACTGCTGACTGTTGTGCAGATGGTCATGTTAAGGTAGCCCTAAGCATGGGAGGTACAGGAAACTCCCAACTGCAGCATGGCATTTGCAGTGCCTGGGATCCCAGCTAGCATTGAGAGCTTAATGTTGCACATGCCTGCACTGAGAGGAAGTTTGCGTTGCTGTTGGTGCTGCGAGGAAGCTCAGCTATCAAGTCCTAGCTGGCATCCTCACAGCCCTCCCTTCAGACAGCACTGGTGATCATCTCCCAGCTCCTCCCAACACAGATGCTCACCCCACTGCTGCTGCATTCTTCACCACGACAACCTTCCCTGGATGGTCCCTTCCCCGAAACAGCCTGATTCTCTCAGGGAGGCACGAGTTCACATCAACAAATCCTTCCCGACACTGCCCTGAAGCACTTTCGCTATGATCAGCTATTCAGAGTGATGGGACACACTAGTTAGATCTCTCTGTGTGTTTATCAATCCCTTCTCAGCCATTTTCCTCTCTAAACCCGTCAAATCTTTTTCTTCAAGCTCTGTGGGAACAGTTAGGAGCTATCTCCTCAGAGGTGCCTGCCCTGCCACTTGGATTTCACCCGCCTCCTGGAGAAGTTGGACATCAGCACTCAGGGACTGGCCCGCACAATGCAGACGCAGCAGCAGTGCTGCTACCGGAGATCTTAGGGTGATGGGATCCTTATGAAAGACCCTTTTGTCCCTGTGCAGGGGATGTGGAGTCCTCTTAACCTGAGGCAGAGGAGGAAGAAGAGGAAAAGCCCAGAGATCAAGTCAAAGGAGTAAGAAGCCTGTAACACCCCAAACCAGACATAAGCAACTTGTTCTGACTTGAGCCAGGACAGGGATCAAGCTGTTCCACAGGAACACAGGACCTCACAGTATTTTAATGACACAGGACAAGTGCATTGGATTTTACGTGTACATCAGTATTTCAAGGCTCTAATTCAGTGATCCTTGGCCAACATAGTGAAGACATTTAAATGGTACCAAAAGAAGAAAACAGTCCGTTACAACCCTGTGATGAGTGTAAATGAAGCCACATACCACCACCAATATACCTGGACCTTACAAATTCCCTTTTATTCTTCCAGGGAATTTACTGCCTGAGGTGTCACGCAGCTTCCCTTTCACACTGGGAGTATCAGACAGTCTGTTTGCCTTATATTGATGCTTGTAACCTTCGTGGATGGCAGTGAATTGCCAACCAGTGTAAATCTGCCTAGCTGCTGTCCTATGAAATACACTCTGCAGCTTACATGCAGTTTGATTGTGCAGATCTAGGTCAGCATCCTGCACCCTGACAAACATCAAATGAGAATGCTTATTTATCCTTTCACACTTGTCATCAGTTGAACTGGTTATCGTCCCTGTTTTGCAGTCAGGGGAATAGAGCACAGAGCAGTGAAGTGACTTGGCTGAGACCACTGTGCAGTTCAGTGCCTGATTTGGAAATCAAGCCCAGATAGCAAGCTCCAGGTCCTCTACACCCCCAACCAGGGCATCATCATGTTCCTAGGTCAAACCTGCAATGCTTTTGGAGTAATCTGTAGATAGCACCACTTAGATTTTCTCAGTCATCTACCTGATGAGTTTACCACAACAGTTGACAACAATCCCTAGCGTCTCCCAACAGGTTACCTACTCCTTGCTTGCTCACCAACCAGAATAAGCTCTCAGGGATTTGGATCCTTTCCTTTAAGCCCTACAGGATAGGGCAGGAATCGCACAGAACAACCCTTCACGCTCCATTTCATCAAATGTGCTGGATGCAAGCACAGGGACAAACATGAGATTATAGATATGAAACCAACAGAACATTTTACCATCCAAAACTGGGAGTTCTGTCACTATGACTGAATAGCTTCTGCTCTCATTGCTGATGCCTCATGTCAGAAAGGACACATGAGGAAGGACCAAGTGGCAGAAACAAAAAGCTTCACTAAAAAGACTCTGGTAGCTCCATATCAGAAATATCCACAAAGGATGAAAAGGAAGCAAATAAAGGTTCCAAAAGCCAGAAAACAACTCTTACCCTTTTATTCATCTGAACAGCAGCATTTCTTTTACATTGGGCTTGGAGTTCTGCTGACTCTCACTAAACTGCTTTCATTCATTGCATGGAATCTTCCATCTGTGCAGTGTTTTGGTTATTTTTCCCATCTCTTCCATTCTTTCTCTATTTTCATGGATTTCCAAGGCATCTGGTGCTGAAATATTTTGGGTGAGTCTGAAGCTTTTAGTTGTTAAAGGAAGAAACCAGTCTGTTTTTCAGCTGTTTCATGGTTGATCATTATAATAATGAATAAAAAAGTTTCCTTTTTTAAAGGAAAACCATCAGTAAAATGTGACTAAATGGAAGTTCCTCTTTGCCTGACATTTGGCTTCACCACAACTGCTGCCACACAAAGCTGTGTGATTCTGGGATTCTGGCCATGTAAATGGTGAAGTTTTATTTTCAGAGGAACAGTAAAACTGAATGGAAAAAACCCAAAACATCAAACCACAACCAACCCTTTACCTCTTTAAAGACTGCCTGTAGAGAAGGAAGAGAGATGCTTGTTGCTTAGGGACCAGTCACAGCATGCCACTAACACACACCACTTGCCTCCACACATAGACAACCATGGCTGGGGCCTCACTGCTACAAGCTCATCTGCTCCCTGGGAACTCTCAACTCCCTGGGGCAGGTCAACACCTTCATAGAACCACAGAATGGTTTGGGTTGGAAAGGACCTTAAGATCATCGGGTTCCAACCCCCTGCCATGGGCAGGGACACCTCACACTAGACCACATTGCCTAAGGCTCTCTCCAACCTGGCCTTGAAACAACAGCACCACTCCATCACCTCTCCTGGTTGACCTAAGGAGGCTTCTTGCCAGCTTGCCTCAAGACGACCTGCTGCTGAAGTTGCTCCGTTGCTCTAGACTCAAAGATTTAAGACACCCTTAAGTTCTTATTTTCCTCCACTCTGTGTGACTCCTGCCTCACACCTTGCTTAAATGCAGACTAGTGATTTCCATTGGGATGCAAGCCATGCTAGGGTGCCTAAGCAGTCCCAATAATGTACTTTACTAGTGATACAACACCGTGTGTGACTTCTGCATTTGTTGTCTTCTGAGCACAGGCTAGAAGCTTGCATCATATCTTAATGCATGCCCTTAGCCCCTTCCACTGTAAGGAGTAGCTTGGGCACAGAAATGTCTTTGAAGGATCTCCAGGTCAATCTTTAAAGGACCTGGAGATCTCCATCTGTCATCAGCCAACACAGAGTGCAGGCTTTCACCCAAGGCATGTAATAGAGGGGTTAAATGCAGCCCCCCCCAATCCCAATACTCAATGTTTGCTGTAGATACCAAGACCTGATCCTAACGTATGACCCCAAAGCAACACAGATGCATCAGTGACAGATTTTAGCATAGGGTTGTCTTTCCTGATCACAAAGTGTTCCATGCTGTTCAGTGAAATCCATCACCAACTGAAACGAGGCCATGTCTTCCCAATGTAAGTCCTAGAATTACTGGTGAGGAAGGGAATCCAGGGAAAGTGCTACAACACCGTGCCATGCATGCAGTTCAGCTGGTTTAATCCACAGCTTTCCAACCTTTGGCAACCTTGACTTGCATAGATTTGTAAAGGACTTGAAGCTTTAACCCCCACCTTCTTCCCTCTGGTACAACTTCCTACACTAAACCCTCTGGGATATTAAATCTTCCACTTGCCATTTTCTCCTAGGCAGAGAGGATATGAGTTCCATAACTCCTCAGCTGGGCTGCCATCAAGAGCCATGAAATACGACAGGAAACCAACAGCATGGACTTGGGAGCACTGTGTGCACACTCACACGAGCTGCAGGACTGGACAAGCTATTAACAGCAGCACACAGTGCAGCTGCCTGGAGCACAGAGGTCCAACAGGGGTGTGTAAGGAAGGGCATGCTTACACTTGATCACATCAGAGAAGGAGCAAATCAGAGCAGCACAAAGGCAACACTTGGGTCAAGGTTGGACATGCACAGGAAAACCTGTGCTTAGCAAGGAGTTACTCCTTACATTTGGCTGACTTCAGGCGTTATGAAGGTACTGAGCTGGCAGCTTGAAAGGGCTGGGAGAGGGAAACAAACCCTTAATTTATGGATGTAACAGCTACAGGAGTAAACCACAGCATGTTTCCTACCTGAACTTGTGCCTCTCTGCCATAAACAAGGTGATGGGAACGGGTGAAGTCACAGGCTGAAGCAGTCCTGCTTCCCTCACCAAGAGCTCTGCCAATGCAGATGCTTTCCCAGGGGTCACAAAGCCCAGTAGGGATCACAACAGCAACAAAGTGTTTCCAATGAAAACAATCCGGCTGTGGAGCAGCCTTCCAGAGGTGGCTAGCACCTCACTACCCTGAGGGCACAGGCAAAGCTTTCCTCCTCCTGAAGGCTATTTTGAGCAGGAAGTTTATGCCGATACCCCCTCTCAATGCAGAGCACTGTGTTATCCCCTCCTTTCCGTTATTCAGCATCGAATTAAATTAAAAGCCAAGCATTTTTAAGAAGCTAACCCAGTATCACACTTCACCCTTACCACACTTTTTACCCCCTTAAAATAAGAGTTGAATAATTAAAGAAATCCCAGAAGGAGCCCAATGCTGCTGCCAAACAGCTCACGTCTGCAGATGACACAAAGCCCCAAGATGGACAATACAGCACAACGTGCCCCGTGTACAGATAGAAGAGGAGATACTTTGCAGGGGGTTGCAGAGTTTATAGCATAAATGCATCTGAGTACTGTAACCTACCAGACTTCTGCTATCCAAAGCACACCACTACAGCTGGCATAATCAATAACTGGTATAGAAACTTGGGTCATGCAGAAGGGAGAAAGTAGCACAAGATCCTTCTGCCACACGGAGTGCATTAGTAAGGACATAAGCATACATGAAAATGCATGTAGGAAGGTGTTCAGGAGTAGTTACATGAGATCTTATGCAGTATGCATGGACAATGTTCATGATGCACAGGAAATCAACTGCAGCAAAGCATTTAGAAAGCCCTTAGCAACACAGACAGCCTCTTCCATGTCAAGGTTCACTTGCATGGAGGGTCCTCAGTGGCACTGTCACAACCCACATATTCACGCCACACCACACAGAATAACATTCATTAAACAACCCATATCAAAAGCTGTAACAATAACAGTGATATTTTATTGTCCCAAAGATCCCAGCACTAAAACTGATATGCTTAGTTAAGGAGAAAGAACCAGAGACAAAGAAAGCACAAAACTGATAGTTTGCTGTGCCACAATTAGCACAATGATTGCTATTCAGTCTAAGCAGGACCATAATCAGCTCTCCACCTGAACATGTGTGGTGAACCACCAAAAGAAAACCATCACTTGAAAACAGTATTTGAGAACTACTACATACAGGCATCAGCATATTTGGCCTCTTTTCAGCCAAAACCCACTTGTTCCACTCTCCACATTTGGCCAGAAACTGAAGGAAACAGCCAAGTTCAAAGCAACAAAAATCAAAGCTCAGCATAGACAAAACAGCTCCCTGTACACGCTCTCTTCAGCCACAATGCAACCAGAACCCGGTCTACATCTCTCAATACTTATAAGTTACCAAGCTTCAACATTCTTCTGGAGAGAAGGTTCTCAAAGAGCCAGCTTAACGCTCTGGTTCTTGACACCTCCACCACCCAACCCAGCGGAGAAGCTCCAACACCTCTCTGATGAGGCACCATTCTGCAATCCTGCTACTCACTACATACATTGCTTCTTATTCAGCCTCTGCACACAAGTAAAGTTCATAAAGTTTGCTTACTCACGGTTCGGAGCAGATCGTGCCTTTCCTTCCATCTTTTCTGGTCACTTCTGTTTCTCTGGGATCCTTGTGGCAATGGTGGCTCTGGGCAGGCAGTTTATTTCAGCCAGTCAATTAGGAGACTTCTGTAAAGTCAACCTCACCCCACAGTAGCTTTTGCTCATGACACAGAAAAAGCTTTCCTCATCCTTTAAGGAGTCTCTAAAGTCACTTGTATCCTTCCCACTTGTGATGTTACATGTGGACCACACACAAGAGCTCACTTCTCACTTATCAGCACAGGCTGGCTTCTTTTCCTCTTCTCAAAGCAACATAGGCACCAGGTTAACACACTCCAGTTGCAGAACCAGAAGCAGTGAGTTCTAGCTTGAAAGCACTCAACTTGAACCCTCCACAAAGCCACAAAGGGAAAAGCCAAACCCAGCATCATGCTTATAAAAGAGAACACAGCTGAGGGACTGAGCTTAAGATCAGCTCCTGGACCAATCTTCTCACTTATCAGCACAGGCTGGCTTCTTTTCCTCTTCTCAAAGCAACATAGGCACCAGGTAACACACTCCAGTTGCAGAACCAGAAGCAGTGAGTTCCAGCTTGAAAGCACTCGAACCCTCCACAAAGCCACAAAGGGAAAAGCCAAACTCAGCATCATGCTTATAAAAGAGAACACAGCTGAGGGACTGAGCTTAAGATCAGCTCCCGGACCAATGAGCAGAGGCTGGGGGACCCAGGTGTGGCTGATCAGGGCAATAAGGCCTTACTGGCTCTATTGGTGCACACAGGTTTTGGCAAGTTTTACTTAATTGCTGCCAAGAGAAGACACCTGCACATGGCCAGGGGACTTTAGAGAGGTTACTTGAGTTCTTTAAGAGGATTTTAGTCTTGAAACACCAGTGTAGAAGAAACGGGTTGCCTGGCCCTCAAAAGCCAGAGTAGTTGGCTATCATAGGCTCCTGATCAACCCTCACTGTTACCCAGGAGTTCAAACCAAGGAACCATGCTGAGTTTCAGTTGGATAAAGCCTATGGACTGGCACATAACTCTGGCCTGGACTACTTTCTCTTACAGTCAAAATGTCTCTTCATACTTTATGGACCCAAAGTGGGGCTGGCAAAACCCACCTGACAGAGAGCAATTGAGCAAAACCCTCCCAGCTCACAGTGTAAACCCAAAGGGGAGCCAAGCCCAGAAGGGCAAGGAGCACAAGAGCCTGAGATTCATGTTCCTCACCAAGGTGATAGCTCTAAACCCACCCTTCAGATTGCTCAGCCTGGCAGGGATACCATGCCCCATCTGGGTTGTAAGCTGTATTTTTCACTTGCTCTTTGCCCCTGAGTCCAGGAGATGAGTGAAGTACACGAATAAAAGGAGTTGTCTTTTTACAACAGTCTTTTCCTTTCCTTCATACCCATCTTTCTCTGTACGCATTCCTGCACCCTGCCATCAGTTGTCTGCAGACAATTCCTTGGCACTTTGTACTCCTTGCTTTCTCTTCCAAGTCACCAGTAGCATCCTCCCCCAACCCTGCTGTGGCAGCGTTTCTGCACCAAGAAGATAATAAATACATCAAAGCTGTCAAAGTCACGTTGTTTTGGCTGGAAAGAGATGCCCTCCTGCTGGGTGAGATTACTTCCCACCGCGGTGTATGGCTTTCCCCTTACTGACAGCTCTCCAACAGGGAGTAATCGGTGTCCAACTGAGAGGAGCAGGCAGCTAACATTGCTGAATGGCACTTAGGACTGATGAGGGCAGGGAGGAGGAAAAAGCAGCTTAGCCTTGCTCACAGACAGCCCTTCTCTTGCTGGTGCAGTGTGTTGACAGAGACACAAACTGGGTCTCCTTGCTTGCTCTGCCTGTGATTTCCCAGGCAGGGGCTGGCAATGAGAAATGGGAAACTAATATTCCTGCTTGAGTCTCAGGGCAAGTGTCAGCCTTAATCCTACAGATGCATGACACCTGGACCCAGTAGCTCCTGGTGCCTAAATGCATTAGTGAAGGTGAAATTAAGAAAGGCATGAAGAAGGACACAGAAGAATACCTCTCTTTGCCCTTGGGTACCGGTGTTCTTCTAGAGGCCCCCAAGGAACAGATGCCCTGGCAAAGACTCACCCTGAGCTGCAATCCCAGCACAGGACGGATTTCTGGGACAAGAGGTAGCAGGAAAGAGGCATTCACTTGGGAAATAGATTTCCCATGGGAAAAAAAATCATAAAGAAAGGGTTTGGCTTGTTTGCATTTTGGAATTGTCTGGGATCTTCTGCAGTTCCAGAAGCATCCAGGTACACGGAAGGGCAGCTGTTTTCCCACCTGCATCAACTCCCCTCAGAAACCTGTCATCATTGGGCTGTTGTTCTGATTATGCCAGGTGAATTAGCTTTGTATTCTTGGCTTTTTTAATTAAAGAAATAGAAAAGAGTAAAATGATCCTTGAGACACTGTGATGAGACTAAGCAGTATTATAGTGAGTCATGTGGAGTTTCTCCACCTCTAGACCAGCCTCTTCAAAGACACTTAAGGGAGCCAATTGTCCATATCCCACTAAAATCCTCTCTGTATGTGGTTCATGAAGCTTTAAACCCCTTTCCCACCCCCACAACCTCCATCCCTCACCTCCCAAGTCTCTCTAGTCCATTATTCTTGAGACTGGTTTGTGAACAATGTGTTCACTTTCCGTACTGCCTAATGAAGATGTTCCTGTCCCTGAATATTACATCTGCTGCACACTTAATGGAAAAAATAGCTATTATTATCATTGGTGGTTCAGATGAGTTTCTTGGCAGCGAGGGTGGTACAGTTATGTGGACAATCAAACAAGGCAGTGATGACTGCCAAGGCATTTTTGAGGAAATCATTGCTGTTTAAACTCTAATCACAGCAATACCTCATTTAAAAGCATAAAAGCTTTCACCTAGCAGACCTACCTTCACTTTTTTCTTTAATAGCCAGACAATTAAATAAATCTCCTGACACTTAACCATCATTTACCCAACAGTCAGAAAATGGATTCGATGCCTTTGCATTAGTTAGATTACTCAAGCAAAAAGTGAACAAGTACAAGCAGGTGAAGGAAGGTGTTTGAGAACTTTTGCTGCTCTGCAAGTATAGCATGGTATCTTCTGCAAGGGATAGGGGGATTTTCTTCTCTTATTCAGACACCAAGAGAGTTCTTAGCATTACTGTGTTTCCTAGATTTTAGTGTATTTGGGAAAAGGAGGTAGTTCCATCCCCTTTTGAAGGCTGGAAACTGGAGTGCAACACAGATAAAGCCACCCAAAATCCTGTTTCTGACTCTGGTGAGCTGTTCAGAAAGTCACCTTACCCTGATCCAAGCTTTATTTTGATAGCATTTCCACTAAAACTGATACCTGGAAACTTCAGGGCAACTGCGGATTAAAGCTCAGGAGGAAAAAAGTCTGGGATCTAGTACAGTTTTTCTGGCATCTTAGGAAAGGCTGCATTATCTTAAACCACAGCCCCCAAATTAACAGTGAAGCAACCGTGAGTGACCCTGTGCTGGAACATCAGCTACTGACAAATGATAGACCTCTCATTATCCCTGATCCCAGTGGTCCTCTTAATTCCTTCCCCCTCATTAGGTTCCTCATGTGAAGAGCATGTTCTTCTGAGACCAGTATTCAGAAGCTGATGCTAAATAACTCCCGAACTACCTTCTGCCAGCTGTCAGCTACCAGCAACTGTAATGGGAGCATCTTTCTCCTCTTCAGGTAACAACAAGGATGATACAAAATTCTTGTCTTCTAAGCAGTGTTTGAGTTCAAGATGGATCATTATATATTCATTAAGCTATGCTGAATTTCAGTCTCCTTTAGAATATGCTCTTCAGAAAAAGAAGAGAAGAAACCATTGAAAGGAAGGCAATTGATCCAGACTCTAAGTAACTGACAACAATATAGACAGTGAATTGTTTCCTGAGCTCTGCTTACTCAAGTTTTAAAGAGTTCCCGCTCTTTAGAGAGATGAAGTCTTGGTTTTTACCTGCCTCTCAGCCCCTGTTTGACAGCAAAAAAGCCCTTCACTTTATAAAGATGTGTGTGATGGGCTGGAAAGAGTTAAAGCCTCATCTTCCACTCCTCCCTCTTTATCGTTTTAATTGGCTGTTCTGATGACCTGACCACCCCTTTGATAGACATCAAACGCCGGCCCGTGAAATACGGAGCACGTCAGCCTGCCGAACAAGGGTCAACCTGATTGTCAATAAAGCCATCAATCAGAGCTGCTGGCACCATGGATCCAATCCAGACCAAAAGGCCCAGCTGGAAATGAAAGAGCCCCGCTGATGATAACACAGTGTGCACCGCGCGGCCCGACAGCTCGCAGAAGGGTCACTGGCCCAGAGGCCAGAAGGCGGCAAACTTCAAACTGGAAGAAGGCAGCGGTGAGCAAACAAGAAAGCCCCAAAACCAACAGAAAGGAACCCATTTGGCTAACCCAGTGGTGGCTCCGAATCAAAGCAGCTAAGTGAGGAGGGAGAGGTGGGAGGACATGTGGGAAGTCAACAAGGGAGACAGTGAGAGGTGCCCTTAGGAGTAGCACCTACCCCTTCTGTTTCTCCTCCTGCGTATCCCCATGGGTGAGGAGTGACACCTCCACAAGGAATGCCACAGTTGCACAAATGGTTTCCATGATGAAGTGAATTAGGGAATGGATCTATGGTAAACCCAACCATAATTCCTTTAGGAGATTGTTGGTGGCTTCCATCATGAGGCTGTAAGAATATGCTATCAAGGGAGGAGAAAGCATGAAAAAGAAACAGCTAAAGAATGGAGAAAAAGGGAAAATATCTGTTTCTAGTGAGAATGCTGGCTTATGTTGGTCTCAACAGTTTACACACTTACTGCTTAATGTGCCCATGGTTTGACTTGCTCTAGCTCTAGCCAATGACTTCTCTTTGGACATGGACCATCACCACAAGCTGCTGAAGATCCTCTCTTTATAAATGGGGCATAAAGTAGGGGTGATAGTCTACATAACCCTGCAATGAGAACCAGCTCTAAGACACCAGTCACTTCAGATGTGGGGTTTTCTGAAGACAAAACAGCTTCTGAAACACATGACAGGTAGTGGAGAAAAAGATTTAAATGAAGAGTGTCCTCTTGCAACACTAAGGAAAGCCTGATTCTTAACCACTGGGAAACTAAATGGGACAAAAAGGCCTAAAGACACTCCCCACCTTGAGTATTCTTCTGGCTCCATCATTCCTTCAGGGATCATCATCCCAACAAGGGATCCTTCATCATCCCAACCAGGCCAGGTTGGATGGGGCTTGGAGCAACCTGCTCTAGTGAAAGGTGTCCCTGCCCATGGCAAGGGGTTGGAACTGGATGAGCTTTAAGGTCCCTTCCAAACCAAACCAGTCTGTGGTTCTATGGTTCTGTAAAGGGATAATGTTAGAATCCTCCACTGATACAAGATGTATCTGCAAGGGCAGAAAACTCAAGACAAAGTGTTATGCCAGTTCACACCTATAGCATACCCATCCCTGTACACCAACATGCTCGCACACACTACACACATAGAAACACAAGTGCATATACACATGGTGTATGTGCTACTTTGAAACACAGGAGCCTGAAAGCAAGATGGATAAAGACAGAAAATGGCACTTAACAGGTTCCTGAGGACCTGCTATGCACATACATTCACTGACTGAAGTCAGCATCACACACAGACCTCACTACTCAGAGCTGTGCCCATGTCCACCTACACCTCCAAACCCAAGTCCGCTTTTCCCTGTTGCTCTGAAGGCGATTGCTTGCTAAATGCTCCAAGCCAAGTGCTGTGTGTGAGTTTCACACCCTCCAGCCTTCCACCCCTGCCCTCTGTTGCACCTCCCTGTGTCGCTGCTCACGTCCTGGGGCTGAGAGCCTGCTGTGGTGCAAATATTTACTTGCTCTGGGGAAGGAACACAGGGCACTGGCCTCCAGGGGCAGGCGGTCGGCATGTTTATTCTGGAATAGCAAACACCAAGGAGAGCAAAGAAGAGAAAAAGCCGGATAAGATAAAAGAGTGTTACCAGGTCTAACAACATAAAACCAACAGAGACCACAGAGGAAAAGTTATCTGCAAAGACCAGCAAATGCATCAGCAAGAGATCCTGACAGAGGAGCCTTTCTGCAGGCTGGATCGTTGGGAAGACTGCTGAGATCATAGAATCCTAGAATGGTTTGTGTTGGAAAGGACTTTAAGATCATCCAGTTCCAATCCCCCTGCTGAGGGCAGGGACACCTTCANAGCAAGAGATCCTGACAGAGGAGCCTTTCTGCAGGCTGGATCGTTGGGAAGACTGCTGAGATCATAGAATCCTAGAATGGTTTGTGTTGGAAAGGACTTTAAGATCATCCAGTTCCAATCCCCCTGCTGAGGGCAGGGACACCTTCACACTAAACCATGGCACCCAAGGCTCCGTCCAACCTGGCCTTGAACACTGCCAGGGATGGAGCATCTACCACTTCCCTGGGCAACCTGTGCCAGTGTCTCACCAAACGATGAAGCTGGCTGTCTCTTGAGTGCCCAATATCAAGCCATTGTGAATCACTGTCTGTGTCTTGAGATGCTTTACATAAAATCACGTTTTCATGGTCTTTGTAGTCTATTTGGAAAGCACACTCCCGGAGTTTATGCACTGCTCTGTTCTGCCCATGTCATGAACCTATAACTGCAACCAGCATCTTCATAATACAGAACAGAACCAAAAGACTTGTGCACATGTTAGAAGATAAGATTCTTCCAGAACAACCCATCAGGCTAATATCTGTATGAAGAGTGGTGTGAAACACTGCAGCAGTGGGACTGGATATTTCTTGCAGAAGATAGATTCGCCCAGCTGTGAATCTCTGTCATTTAAGAAATAGCCACATTTGCTAAAGTTTTAATTCATGCACGTGACTAATTTATAAAGTGAAACAAAGTGTACTTGTAAGACGAACTGCATAATGATGAATGCAGAGGGAAAAAATAGAGGGGAGGTACTAGAAGAACCATATGTGAAAACCATATGGAAGGGTGTTCCACCAGCTTGGAACCAGATGGAAGAAAACATTGTCCCTGGACACTGTACAGAGTCCTACTGATAACACATGATAAATCATTACACTGAGTGTAAGCAGGAGGGTGAACATCACCACATACCAAGCTGTGCAGGGACAACAGGACCACGAGCTGGAGGACATCAGATAAAAGGACAGCATTAAAAGCTCAGATGTTACCCTCTTGTGTAGATCTAATCTGGGCAATTATCAGCAGGGACAGCCAGAATAGCTGCAGAAAGAAACAAAAGCACAGCAGCAGGGTTTAAATGCACGCAATAAAACCACAACACAGCCAAGTCTGCAATAATGGCGAGATGCACAGGGATATTGGAGCACTGTTGAGATATTCAGCCCTTCAAAGAAGAGATGAACTTAGTCCTGCACCCAAGCAAAAAATTATCTGTGTGACCTTTGGCAAGTCATTTCAGGCCATCTGAAGTCAAAAGGCATCCTCCCATTCACTCCAAGGCTTCATTTCCCAGAGAGCTTAGATCCCTTCTTCCACACTCCTGCCTGCTTCACTTGAGGGCTGTCTGTGACAGCATCTTCCTTCTCAGGAAGGACAACTGCTCCTGACCTGGTTTTGACCGGCTCAGAAGACAGGACAGCAAAATACACACTAATGACACTCAGAAGTGGGTTAGACAGAAGGTGGCTGTGCCTAATAATCAAGAATTTATTTATAGTCCTCAGTATCAAAAAGCACTGATGCCTGCAGTAGTCCTGCTCAAGATAAATGGGCCGTTACGTTGACGTGGAGCTGCAGATTGCAGATCGACAGCTAGTTAAAGCTTTCCATCCAGCTGAACTTTCCAATCCTGTTTATGGCCTGAAAGGTCATCCCCGGCTGTGACTCCTCTTCTCTTGCCAGTCTTTTCATTTCTTGTGTCCCAGGGAATTTTCCTATCGCAGGGAGGGGAGCCTGATGTTAAATACGACTGCTTCATGCCCCCATGTACCCAAATACCTGTGTAAGCACCAAATGACTTCTTGCCCTAAGAAAGGTCTAACATCTCTCTTCCAAGTGCAGTGATTTTCTTTTTACTGGTACAAGCCTGCTTAACAGACCCCAGAGCAGCACTGGTCCTTCTGCACAGACACACACATGGACAAGAAAGCCAACCAAAGCACATCGACGCAGGACCACCAAGGATGACCCTAAATTAGACCACCCAGCCACTTTGTTGGCCTTATTTTTAGGGGCCAGAATCTTGGAGCATAAACCAGCATCCTCGCGCGGGTTCCTTGGCCTGTGTTTTAGACCACTGCATATCTCCAGTGACTTCCTGCTACTGCCCTCTCCTCATAAATCAGCCTCCCTCCCTCCTGGCAACATCCTGTTCCTTCCTCAAAAAATCCTCCCACTCACAATCCCAAGGTTTGATATCAATCTTAAATAAATGCCTCTCTGGACTCAGCTGCATTCCCTAAGCCACCTTATCTCCTGCCTCTCTAGAACGGCTGTGGTTCAAGAAGCATATGCAGAAGCCTCTTAGGCCTGTTTAAGTTTAATTCCACCCTTGTGTCCTCTTCCTCACATTTACTTACAGAGAAGGAAACTCCTCTTCAGGAGAATGTACATTGCTCAGTGTGACTTGCAAAGGGAAAAATGATAACCCCCAAAAGAGACAGTGCTGCCATTTTCTGTATGAAATACAGTGGAAAGAGAATCCATGGGAGAGGTTCTGCTCTATCGTCTCCCTTGCTCTGGCTTCCTTCACTTCACAGTTCAGGTGAAGAAAGGCTCCATCAATACATTAGAGTCCCTTCTTCAGCATTTAGCACTAGGGGACCAACTGTCTCCTCCATCTGATTTTCCAATTCCCAGCCAAAGTCCAGCTTGAACTCATACACAGATAGAATAGTTTGGGTTAGAAGGGACCTTAAACTAGGGTATCTCAGTCAGGAAAGCACCACACTTCACTTCCTTGATCACCACTGCAGAAAGCACAGGCACCTACAGCAAGTTAGTCAGGACAATGGGGTTTCTGGTCACATCCTTCAGCCACAAAACTTCAGCTAAAGTAGGTTGAACCTAGGTCCTGACACCAGTTATGTCTCCAAAAGCCCATGGAATGACACACAGCCAAAAGGAACCACATTTGATCTGGCAGTTTCTCTCTAATTCTCTGTCTCTACATTTTGACAACCACAGCACAAAACTAGTTCATGTTGGACTTCATTTAATTTCACTCAGGAATTCTTTCCCCATACATTCTATTACTTCATCACTTCTGTAAGCCCTTCTGTCAACGTATTTACTCCCACCTTCAATACCTTATGCCTGGTGCCTTACAGGTTACCACATTCTTCCAGATAATGGTGTTACTCAAAAGCAATGAGATTTGCCTGCTTAAATTTCACATTTACGAGGTGGTACTAGTGCTTTCCTGCTTAAATACTCTTGTTTTCATTTTACTTTGCTCTATCCTCATCTCTCCTTGCCTTTCCAGAGTACCAAAATGCCCCGTATCANTTAAATTTCACATTTACGAGGTGGTACTAGTGCTTTCCTGCTTAAATACTCTTGTTTTCATTTTTACTTTGCTCTATCCTCATCTCTCCTTGCCTTTCCAGAGTACCAAAATGCCCCGTATCATCTAACCGACTCCCTGGAATCCATTTCAAAGAGGAGCTGTTTCTCACTTGAGAAGAATTCCTTGGGTCTCCTCAGACTCGCATCTCTTTTCCTTTAATGTAAGCATAACTAATTCATTAGCAATTCACTTGGTAATGAGCCAATGATCATCTTTAAGAAAAGCAGCAGTGAAACAGCAGATTTCCAAGTTGGAAGAAAAAGCTGGAGAAGAAGCACCGAAAGCAGGCTTTAGTCAGAAAACCAAAGTGAGATGAATAAAGACGGCATGGCACTCTCCTCAAATGCCCCCAGAGTTTAGAAAGTAATCTTATTCCAGCACACACATCCCTCAGATGCCCTCCTTCCCCTTATCATCCAACTCACTCAACCATGTCACTGACATATGTACTTAGCAGCAGTTATCGTCAGTGGCACATAAATAAATGGCAGGTATCAAAGAATCAAGGTCGCCAACTCGTCATGAATATTTCAGAGAGAAGCAACATGAAAAGCTCGAGTGTCTCGGCCTCTCAGATTTCCAACAGAAGGAATAAAACACAAACCACACACACACACACACACAGGGTCTGCTGGCTCGGCCATCACATGCACGTAGCTCATTTCAAGGCACTACTACATATGTTCCAAGACAATCTGTCACTTTTTAAACATACATAAATATCTATTCTCTATCTCCTCTGTATAATGTGCAAACTCTAAGCAGCTGGCAAGAGGGCAGTGGTGATTTAATGCAAGAAAACTGTGCTTTGCTGAAGGGGCTGAGGACGAGATAGCTTGGGTTGTAACAAGAAGCCTCTTTGACAAAGGCGCAGAGTGGCATCTTTTCACACAATTATATGTGGGTCACATTAACCTCTGCTGTGCAGGATTCCCTTGAGCTGCTTCTGTCTGCTTGTCGCTGTAAAGAAATCCAAGCAGAAATTCCCTTCTCCTCCTCTTTCATTTTCACAGGATTGGGGAATGCAGTAAAAGGATGGAGAGGGAAAAGGGGTTCCCAACCTGTTACGCACAGGCTACAAGTGTGAGTTGCTCAGTGAGGCCAGTAACAAACTCCACACTTTGGGGCCTAGCAGATCCATTAATGAGCCATGTTAATCAATGGCCAGATCTGAGATTTCAACCTGTGTCAGTGCACTAGAGTATTTAGATATATGGCTATTTATAGCCAAGGAGACTCTCTTAAGTTTCACTTTCAGCTATAGTAGACTGAGTTTTATTGTGTGCATGGAGAGAGGCTTTGGAGATGCAAAGCTTATCCTGCCAAGTACAACTCAAATTTGCAAAAGGAAACTTCATCAAAAGCACCATAATTCCTTAAACAAAGCAAGTATTTATTTAACCTAATCATTTGGGTATTCCACTGTTCTGGGTTTGCAAGGGAAACCCCATTGCTGGGGTTTCAGACTTTCAATGGGATTAATTTCCCACTTTCTAGTGCCTTCAACATCCATTCTTTTTATAGATTTTGCCTCTTTCCCCAGGCATCTCACCATACTCTTCATGGTGACTCTGGGTTCAGGTGGTTTGATGAGGTATATAGCAAATGATCTTTACATTCCATAATGGATTTAAATGATGAGATCTGCTCAATAGGGGAATATCACTGTGGAAACTCTGCTTTCCTTTATATTAAAATGGGTTCTTCCTCAATAAACTCATTATGGAAATGAAGGAAACATTCCTTGCAGTGACAACTGATACTTACACTGTCATTCAGCTCCAATGATTTTATTCATCCACACATTTTCAACACCAATGGGCTGCAGGGCCCACCTGCAAAACACTGGAGGCTGGAAAACCTTTGAAGATGGCTGGAGACTGGGAGATAAGGACATGGATTGGAAGTATCTGCCAAGACACCTAATAGCAAAGATTTAACACCAACAATTTCCAAGGCATTTGAGCATTTTTCACGCATTGAGATCAGTTCTAAATCATGGTGAGATAAAAAAGTACCAGAACTGTGCTCACCTTTCACTCTCTGTCACTCATTTCCCTCCATGCCAAAGTGCTCTTTCCACTCATTTGTGCCAGGAAAACTTGGTGTGATCAGGTGCTGAAGCAGACAGAGGAACTGTTCCTGCTTTAAACACACAAACACAAACTAAACCTTTCCCCCATCAAGTTGGATGGCTCCTCCCATCTGCTTCCCAACCACAGGAGTAGTTGCGCCAGCATAGCAGCAAGTACAAGAGGCCAGGAGACAACAATGTCTTAAACCAATGTTACCACCAAGCAATTTGTAATAGCAAACCACAGGCTAAATCTCAACTAAAAGCTTTTCAGGTTCAGAGCGAATACCTCTATTAAGATGAATTAAGCAGCTCGTGGTGTTCAGAGCTACAGATTCAATCTTTATCTTCAACATTCACCCTTGTAGCACAAACGGCCTGAAAAAAAACCAGCTAGGAAGACCATTAATTCCAGGTAGAAGAAGGTTTTTGCTGTGTATTTTGCTTAATACGAAAGCATATCTCTGCAGTGTAGTCAGCACCACAGTGACTCCTCTATATGACAGAGATACCAAACTACCTTCAAGTTCACTAGTGCAGGTCCTGATAACCACCTAGTCTCAACAGCACAGGCTCAGCATGGATTCTTTGTTCTGACAAGATTACTTGCAAATTAGGTGAGGAGGTCAGAGAGCTGCCCTATAACCACATAAAAATGTGGCTCCAAGCTGATACCCTCCCTATTCTTAAAGCACTTTTATGCAGGTCATTCACTTCATGTGCCACCTCAGTGCCAAGTTTCACCCACTCTTAGACCCAGTTTAAGCCAAGAATATCTTTAGATGCCTTGCTCAGGCTGAGCCCACAGGTGTGTACTCACCTAAGTCAGGTGTCTTTCAGCTGGAAGGTATAAAATAGCTCCTCAACTGGGAAGGCTCAAGTGTGGTGATGGTTAATGCCATGCAAAACCTGGATCACTGGAATTAAACACATGTAAAACTGAGAAGGATGAGAGCAGGTTTTGCCTTAAACAAACAATAAAGCGGTTTCTAGATGTTTGTGCATCATATCCCTGTGCTGGATGTAAGAGCCTGTCCCATCTGGAGGGCTAAACCAGTCAGATGAGGTTATTGTGAGAACAGTTTTGGATGAGGATCAGAACATCCTCCTCCACCTTGGGTCTGTCTCTAGTCTGTCATGCGGAAGCATGAGCTGTCTGTCAGTGAAATAAGCAGAGCACTGGGGGATTTCCCACACGAGATGATCCAGACCCCACGGATTCACATGAACCCATTGCACATGTCTCAACAGTCCGTACTGACACGTGGCATGAGCATGGCCGGATGACAGAGGGAGCTGGAAGAGGTTTCACACTTGTCTGTAATTCCCAGCTTTGTAGGCTATCTGGAAAACACCTTTCTGGAGTTTATGCCAGGCTTTGGGAATCTGGGAAGCACTAACAAAAGCAAGACTGCCTGTTTTGGGCTGTTGCATGCTCTGTGACACGTAAGGCACAGGGGTAATACCCGGTTTATCTTATGTGCATGAAGAAACTGTGTTTGACCATAGCACATACTTGCATCAGACATATCCTACAGATTGAAGTCTCCAGACAGGGCACAAAAGCAGGCATACACACTGGGCTGACCAAAACCCAGTGCCATCTTCCAGTACTGTCACAAGGGCAAGAAGCAGAAGGACTTAGAACAAGAATAAAAATGCCATACTTGGCAAAAGGCAATCTAGCTCGGTACCTGATCTCTACCAGGAGGCATGGGCAGGCTGCTTAAGGGAGAATATGAACCCCAGGCTTTCCTATGACTGGTCTTTTCCCTGTTAAACCCAGCTGTCATTTTAGCCATTGATGGAGTCAGCTTCCATTTACACATCTAAGTGTTCTCTGAACATATTTGTGCCTTTGGCCATTGTATTCCTTGTCAATGACTTCCGCAATCTGTTTAGCCACTCATGTCATGACTTATTGCCTTTTATTTGACTTAAGCTTATTACCTGAAGGATTCTTCTGGTCCTCCCGACTCCAAAGCCTCCTGATGAGAGCTGTTCAGGGAAGTTTTCAGTGCAATTTCATGGGGAAAAGTCAATTAAATTAAACTGAAATTTTTCATAAGAAGAATGTAAGAGTTTCCAAAGGAGTATGTTCTCAGGACCTGCGAGGGATTTCTTCTGCCCCTGCACTCCATGTCCTGGTTTTGGTGTTACCATGTGTGATGTGGGGTACCCAGAGTTTCACACTACATGCCAGTATTTAATCATGTGCACAAAATCACATGCTTCCAGAAAGACAAGCTACAGATGCCATCCGTTGTATCTGAGTTAGTACACTCAGACCCAGCATGGAAGACTCTGGTTCCAGTCCATGACCTGAATAAGGTAAGACTTCAGCTTTGGTTTGCCATCTCACAGCCACATGCCATCAGCACTAGTCTACTCTGAGGTGACTGAACTTCTTATTCTGGTTTAGAATACCCATGTTCTTGTTCTAAACTAGAATAGATATGAAAACCCTTTCCTAGTTCTACTTTCCTATATGCACTTTCTGTTCATTTGACCTCCAGTCTTGAACTTCTACATCCTCAAATATGCCTTTGCTTCTCCAGTTGACACATATGTGCCTTACCCAAACTTACTTCTTCCCTGTGCCTCCATAACCACTGAACAAGCTTTGCCCTATCAGTGCAGTGAGGTCTTCCTCACTTGGATGCTGACACTCTTTCCCTGGGTCTAATTCTGACAAAGGTGGATGGACACAGTATAGATCTCCTCATCTCAGCCACTATCATTAGGAAACCTTTATGGTCATAATAAGAAATAGAAATTTCCAAGGTGTGATTCAGATTATCCTGAAGTGAATCACTAAACTGGAATATGGAGACTAAATCATGTCACCATCTACAGTGTAAGTACTTAAACTCAGTTAAAAACCAATCATCACACCTTCTGTCTTTGTTAAGTCTTCTCTTGGCCACAAGAGAACATCATGCAACCCAATTTGTTCCTTGTCACTTTGGGTGCTTTGAAAGGAGTGAATACTTTCTTTCCATTATCCTTAGTTTCAGTAGCACTGTCTTATGATGTTCCTTCTTTTCCTCTCCCTTTTGAATGGGCTTGTTTCCCACCAGTTACACCAGCTGGTATCCCACAGACCTCCTACCCTGTAGTCCTGCTACCTACCCCTTTGTGAAACAAGCTAGGGATGTTCTCAGATGACTGAAGTGGGAAGTAGTGCTCTTTGTACAGAGGAACCTTTCAGGTACCCCAAATACTAATTCAACTTTTCGGCACAGACACGACCTCCCGGCACAGAAACATAATGATACACACAGATAGGAAACCACCTTCCCACAACTAAATCAAAGCTGTGGAAAAAGGTTTTATTCACCATTTCAGGAACAAGCATTTCTTATAATCCTGACATATAAACAGCTTTTGTAAGACCCCTCTTTGCCCCCTCAAAAGGATGTGGAGAAAGAAGTGGTAACATCGTGCGGCTTCTTCTGATAACACCCCATGTCACCTATCTGAATAAGAATCCGCACCCCAAATTCATTGCTCTGGTGTTAAAATGGCCTGGGACAGTCCCTCAGGCAGGCAAAAGCCATTTAGGGCTAGAGTAATTCTAAAAGCTTTTTAGGTAAAAAGCTGGATTGGTTTTTGTCTGAGCAAATCTGATGTATAAAGAGGTAGCCCCATCAGAAGGTGACATAACCCAGATGCTACAGTGACTTGACACTGACTTTACAGCACTCTAGAAAGAGGAAGCAACTTCCCCTTGATCAGGCAACACCCAGGACCTCTCCTGCATCACTGAACACTCACAAATGCCCCATCCCACTTACCTCCCCCTAGACAAAATGAAATGTTGTCCCCTATGCATCATTCATCAAAGCCAGGCCCTGTAATTAATAGCACCATTTGTTCAGGAGATTTCAACAGGTACTGAAATCCAAAGCATCAAGGCATGGACAGTCTCATCCTGGTCTGGCAGATATAAATATGCCAGGATGACTTTCAGACACATGACTTAGGAATCACTGTCCCTCCAAAAATGGTTTTAAAGGTCTTTCAAAGCATTTAGATACTGTAAACTGTGCTCTCAGCTCCAGCACAGATGACATTAAGACAGTAATGGGTTCAAACTGAAACAGGGGAGGTTTAGATTGGATCTAAGGAAGAAATTCTTTCCTGTGAGGGTGGTGAGGCACCGGAATGGGTTGCCCAGGGAGGTTGTGAGTGCTTCATCCCTGGCAGTGTTCAAGGCCAGGTTGGACAGAGCCTTGGGTGCCATGGTTTAGTGTGGGGTGTCCCTGCTTATGGCAGGGGGGTTGGAACTGGATGATCTTAAAGTCTTTTCCAACCCGAACTATTCTATGATTCTATGTGGAACCACGTTTCTGGGAGGTTTTTGAGACAAGATTTTGGGCTGGAATTCTCTTCACAAAGAAAAGGAACAGCCACAATTACAACAAATACCAAAGCTCCAAACAGACAACAAACTTGGAGTAGTGAGGTACAACACAGGCCTGGTTGTGCTGCCTTTTCCTTTGGCAACACCTTCCATCACAGCAGCAGAAACAAGAGAGTGGTTGCTGCAAAAAGACTATTGTCCATAGCAGAGGTTCAGTTCAGACTAAGCGACACAGGACTTAGGCAGAAACCTTA
This sequence comes from Agapornis roseicollis, assembly GCA_002631895.1. NCBI lineage: Eukaryota > Metazoa > Chordata > Aves > Psittaciformes > Psittacidae > Agapornis > Agapornis roseicollis. The sequence goes on along the minus strand of NDXB01006070.1, from coordinate 41,923 downwards.
GCACTGCAGCATGGAATGGCTCAGCCCAGCACAAGGCCTGAGCCTCCTTCTTAAAACCCCTTCAGCTTCTCTGAGGCCATATTCTGGGGACTGTGGTTTTTCAGCAAAGTGGAATTTAAAGAAGAAACCCTTGGTTCATTACATCATGGCTCCAGGAATATCTAGGAACATTTTACATCGGATCACATCTCCCCAGATTACCTTCTGAAAGCCTTGCGGTCAAGTCACACGCCTGGAAACACAAGAGTGATGTGAGTAACCACTGAATAGCTCAGAGATCAGTTCTCTCACCAAACCAGCAGAAAAACTTGGGAGAGGCATCACTCCTCCTTCAAGGGAACGTGGTAATTAGCTGAAAGAACTGCTATGCCTATGGAGATACAGGAGTTAATGCATGCTTAATCTCACTTCACAGGAATGTTGCGTCCAAGGTTGTCTGCAGTGCACAAGTATTGCCCCTCCTTATCTACCCCTCCATGTCTCAGTTTCCTCTGGGTTTATTATCCCACTTCCTGCCTGTGTGGTTTGGAAGGTCTCTGGGGAAAGAAGGAGAAAGACCCATCTTTTGCTGTGAATTTGGTGTGAGATTTTGCTCCCAGTCCTGGTTCTTTTTAGAGGTGAACCTTCCTTAATGAGAGGGTTCACATCTGAAGCTTGGCGAGATGGTTAGAGTGGATGGTCCCTTCCAGCCCGAAGGGTTCACATATCTTACCTCTTTTAAACCCAGAGAAAAACAGCAAAGCACAGGGAGATGGGAAATGCCAAGCTGCATGGGGTGAACCTGGGGTAAACTTTTCCAAGCAACCATTACTTGAAGGGGAATCTCTGTTTCATCCCTGTACGTTCTGCCTTCGCGAGACACTTTGTTTCGCAATCTATTATTAGCTGGCTAAGCCCTGTGCTTTGGTGGAGTTCTGTACTCTGCCTTTCAGAGACAAAGTGGGAACCTTAAATCTCCAAGTAAAGCCGTGTAAGCACAATTTGTGCATTTAACAATGCAAGGATGGGCAGGAGGCAATCTTAAAACTCTGACCTCAGGTGACTTCTCAAGTCAAAGACAAATTGAGACACAAGAAGCAAGAATTCTGGCTGTGCTTATAATCAGTGGTTCAGGCTGCTTCTCATCGAGCAATGTCACCATGAGACTTATATTCAACTGAGATAATAGAAGTGACAGGAGCTTTTGTTGGGATTGGCCCTTAAGCTTCCCTTGTCACACCATAATTAGCTGGATTGCTCTATTACAGTTGGGATATTTCATCTGCAAGTGCATTTGGATGGCTAATTCAAGGATAAGGCTCAAAAGCAGAGAACACTGCAGTGTTACAAGCCCTAAGAATGAGTTGTTTCTCTCAACTAGGTGCCTTGTCCATTTTGCTTGCTTTCTGTTCCAGACTAAAGTCTTTATTTATGCCTTGAATGGAACTCAAATGAGTTGGAGCTTTCATTGTAAGCACAAGAGTCAAGGACAGTTCCTGTCCCAGAGGGCTGACTACCTGAGAAAGGTGACAGGTAACACCAACACTGACTCCTCCTCCTTATAAATCAGCAAATGAACCATGAGGAGATGAAATGACTTGCCTGGTGTCAGTCCAGCTGAATCAGAACTCACAGCACTGGGTAATGACTCAACCAGCAGACCACCCTACTCTCAAACAGTAACTGGAGATCCAAACGTGAGTAGCCTGGCAAGGGATTAAATGGTTCACATAGCTGAAGATCTCTGGATATCCCGAGGCTCTGCCTCCCTTCCACACCTCGGCACAGGATCTCTGTCAAAGCAGCTCAAGTCTGGTATTGTTCCCAGTGGCCCATCTGCAAGCTTTGGCATTAACTTCCCGGTAGGTACCTCCCTTTCAAACTGGAATCCAATTTACAAAGCCTTTAATTTTAAACTTTCTCATCACCGACTTAATAAAACTAAATGACAGGTAATGGTCCCAGAAGCCAGGAACTATTAGATCCTTCTCAACATTAATAAGGGCTGATCAGATGCTTGTGTGCTCCTTTTTCAGCTCGTGAAAACCCAGCTCCCCAAGGACTCTGCAACCAGGGAAGAAACAGGAAACCAACCAAGGGAAGAAGGGAAAGGAAAAAATAAAGGACAAAAAGGAGGAAAAATCCATGTCGCTGTGAACACTTAAACCTGAGAAAGGGTAGCAGGATCATTGCAGATAATGCCTGCTCTCTTCTTGGAGTTCATCTGGGGCTCACATGCTCATTCTATTTCCCCAGCAGGGCACTGGGGGCTCTCAGAGGCACTACAGGCATCGTAGGGACGCAGAGGCATGTAGCAAACCGGCTCTGATTTCTGCCCAAAGGCATCAGTGTCATACCGGTCGGGATGTCAGCTTGGGAGAATGTCAAGGCAGCAGTCACGGTGTGCTGTCGCAAAGAGAAATAGATATCATTTCAAACACGCAGCTCGGGAGAGAGGAGGGAGAGCAGAAAAGTGAATCCCATAATGCACTTTTGGAGGGGAAAGAGGGAAAAGGAGGCTTAACTCTGCTCTGGCCATACCAAAGGAGGTGAAAGTAGAGGATGCTCCATATCTTTACACCTCCCGCAAAGCTGGGAGGTGCAGGTGGGTGCTCCAGAATGGACCCAATTCTTGTCTCCTTTATACACTTTTGGTTAGAAAACGGTATCTGGAATTGGCCTCCTAAGACTATTCAAGGAATTCCTTGGCCAGCACAAAGCTTTAGTCTTTGCCTCTAGCACAAAGGAGAATGACAGTGGTGTGGTTGCAACAAACGGGGCTCCCTCAGTGGTTTTCTGTCCTCCTCAACTTATACCTCCACACTTTAGTGATAAATGAGGCTTAAAACCCAACATCATTGCTACATATCTGTAAGAACCAGGTCTTACAGTCTTCACATCCTTGGTCTAAAGTAACCCTGGCTTACATACACTGAATTACACCCTTTTCCAGAGTAGGGTGGCTGTTAGGATGATATTAGATCTGCTGCTACTTCTTCTTTCCAGACTGTACTTCTTTGTTGCTGATTTTCTACCCTTCAATGGTTGCAAGGGCATTTGACATCCAGTGCGCCCAGTTGGAGGGGAAAAACTTCTTTGTTGGAGGGCAAAAGGAGCGTCTTCACCTCAGTCCCATTCCCATGCTAGGAGAACTGAAAAGAGCAAGTTATCCATTGTAAAAGCAAGGAGTGAAGGCTGCTATTTCAATTTACATCAGCATCCCTCAGACCAACTGATATCACTACACAACAAGGAAAACAAAGTCCACAAGAATACAGGAGCCAGCTGGTGACAGCTCCTGGAAGGAATTTCAGGCCAATCCTTGTGGCTGGGGCAGAAGAAGAAATGAACACAGCAGGTACTTGGGGTTCAATGCAAATTAGGGCTAAGGATTAAATCTGATGGATGCTGCCATTTACTCTCTTTATGTTTTGGGGCTCCAGGTGGTAGTAAACTATGACCATTAGTGGCAGCTGTTCTTCCACTGCGTTGAAAAGACACAATTCCATGAGATACCTGCCAAGAGTTCTGCCCACACTGAACGGTGACAGTGTCACAACATTCCCAGTCTCTTTGTCTAAGTTTAGGTAACCATATTTTCAAAGCAAACTCTTCAAATAATACTTTTTAATGTCAACAAAAGTGCCATCCAAGAGCATTTGTATTGTAACAGAAGGAGATGGAGTTAATTCTGGGGAGAAACACGACATTTCCAAGAGCTGATTATCCCTTGTTCCCTATAAATCATTCGTTTTCTGCCCACGTGCACAAAGGCAACAGCACCAAAGAGTCTCAGGCTTCATCTTTGAAGGCATCCTAGTGGAAGGGTTGGAGACAATACAGCAAACTTATCTTATTACCCCTACCACTGATGTCTGTGCTGTGTTTTTGATATACAAAGCCTGTATCACAGAAAGCCCTGGAGCCTGTTGCAGTATAATTAATGTGATAGGAAATCTTGTACTGGAGCACAGCCAGGATTTTCATCACACTCAAGGCTCACTCAGTAACCACTGGACTTTCCATTCCTCCCTCAGCCACCCACCTTATTTGTCTTTGCTTCCCAGTTCCTCTGAAGCACCTTTTAAACCCTATTGACATGATTCTTAGCTATAGTAGCATGCAGGATCTACGAAGGACTCTCTGTCTGGAGCAAATTCTTTGCCTGCTGGCTTGTCTCTAGCCTAAATCAAGGCTCTCTTATCCTTGCATATGACACTAGCTCATATAGCCTTGAAACCTCTCACTTCCCTATTCCCTTTAGATACTTTTATACTTAACATGGTTCCTCCTTACACACCCCTGTCCTTTTCCTCCCAAGTCTGGCTTTCCACATAAAACTCTTCTAGCTTTCCCGAACAGGGGGAAGTCTCCCAAGACCCTGTATTATTCTGGTTATCCTATACTTTTCCCTGTTCTCTGGATCTCTCTCGGATAATAAGGTGCATACACTGTATATTACAGCTGTAGAAAGAAGGGGGATTTATACATATGGCTTCTTCTACGTGTAATACACAGGCCTGGATCCTCTCCCAACATCTGCTCTTAGTCTGGACAAAGGGAGTAAAAGATGTTACAAGGTTTGTAGCTTGTGTAAGAAAGATCTCATGAAGAATTGCAATAGCATACTCCTAACCCAGGGGAAATGGGTATGGACAGCCTCTTGGAACGAGGTGTAGCCTTGACAGGGATGCTTCATCTTGCAACACTAGCTTTTGCTCTGCACTCCTTACTAGTACATAGCAAATAGCGTTTGTATTGCTTCCTACAACACTACAGTGTTGGACAGATGGAAATATCTCTAGCCTGTAACAGACACGATTAGTAAAGAGGCTTGCCACATCCATACAATAGATGGACAGCAGAGTGAAGAGGAGAAGCTGGTGTCTTCCTTTCTGGGGTTACACACTTACTTATCTGAATGCTTTCTTATTCTTTATGGGAAAACACAAACTACTGCTTTTGCTCTATTTCTACCTCCTGGTCACCAATGGGTTACACCAAGCTGTCACCCCAAGCAGGGTGCTGGTTCACTTCATCCCAAATCTCTGCCCATAGGGAAATATAAGCAACCCCTTGCTGGTAGTTTTGCTTTAACCTGACTTGGCTCTAGAGTAATGCAACCCCTTTCATTAATTACACGTCCCTGGCCCCAGATTTAAAGGATTTCTATTCCTTATTGGAACACCAACCTACCTGTGGATTTTCTCACTCTCCATGTAAGGCCCATTACTTACATAAACTCAAAGGACTGTTGGGCTTTATATCCCTGGCTTGGGCATGATCATACTTTACGTATGATGAAGTTTGTTAGTCAACTTGCTTTTCACACATGACAACAATACAATATCCACTATAAACTCACAAGTTTCACAACATCCACACCCCAAAAAGCCTTAGATGCCCAGCTCCCATGGGAATCCTGAATATCAGCCCTCATGCATTTTCAGGTGGGGTGCCCAAAAGCCAGGGTTACTCTAAACCTGTAGCTGGAAGTCTGGATAACTATCTAATCCTGTTGGAGCTTTATCTGTCTTTGGCACACCTGGGTATGCTCTCTTTGTCTGGCCCATACTTTGGTCCTCATGGGATTTCAATGCTTCAGGCACTCTCTCAGCATTTCAAGCTTGTTGGAGCAGTATCTGTGGTTGGACCTGGATAAAGAGTCCAAGCAAAACCCACTCAAATAGTAAATCTGAAACATCTGAGGTGCACTGATATTTCTGGGTGGGAAAATGGAAGTTCTCCCCCAGCAATGTGGCTATGCAGGAGCAAAACCAAGGACAGCAGGACTTCTTTCATAGATACTATTGATCTCTGAACCAATCCTTTCTCAGCCAAGCTTCAGGTATTTGGTGACAGAGTATAATGGCTAAGAAGGTTGTCTTCTGTCTTGAATAGAGAAGAGCTCCCCATCTGCAAAAGGGACACAGCACTACAAGTCTCTCCCTCTCCTCCTCTCACCATTCACTGTCTTTATTCAAGCACTTCACAGAACCAACTAGCTAAGACCTTAGTGCAATGACTTCATCTGGGGTCCTGTAGGAGCAGCATAATAAGAAGTAATAAGAGAGGAGCTGTTTGTCCCAACAAATGGAGAACAAAAGACGAGATGTTCCAATTTGGATGAATTTGGAGTAACACTCACCCTGTGCTGTGGCCCACTTGACTTGAAGGGACTTGTGCAGCACACATGCATGACACAGCTGGATTCTGGGTTGGGAAGCATGGTCCTGCGAAAACAAGTTTTGCAGTGAATATTAGCAGCAGAATCTCACTGGTTGGTGCAAGCTGTGAGCTCCTCTTAAGACTATTATTTCATTGTGGAAAAACACATCTCTTGGAAATCCTCCCCCCTGTTCTCCTGCAACTTTCCTCCTTGTGTACCCAGCACTTCTTAGGAAGGCATGGCTTTCAAAGGAGAAGCATGGCCAGATGGTGTGGTGTCTTGCTAATAAAATAGGAAACTTGGGATGCATTTGTGTCCGCACAAAACAACTCTAAATGTGGATTTTGAGATGCGGCATTAAAGGAAAGGCTGGGGGCCTGGATTGCTTTCTAACTGATATCTACCCAGTCACACATATGACAGACACTTATCCTTTTCATTGCTTGTTGTCTGTTCAAGCCACACAACAGTGTCATTGTTCAGATGGCAGCTTCACAGCAAGAAGGCGATGGGCACATCCCTCAGCTGGAATTGGCTGCAGTTCAGATTTCAAAGCCCACAGCAAGGTTTTTTTCACTGCAGCTTTTCTTCTGGGAGCATGCTGACAAGCTGAATGGCTTACCCTCAAACGTGCCAGCCTGTAATGCAATCACCAGTCACCCAGGATCTTCTCCAGACCAGACAAAGGTACTGCAAGGGCAGGCAAAACAGATGCCCTGCAAATACCAGAAATGATGTGGTGTTTACTAGGACTCCCAGCCTTGTTCCTGCCACTCGCCTGGACCAGCTCCAGGCGTTCAAGGTTCACACTGGACTGACTCCACATTAAATGACAATGTAATAACTTATGTGTGTCTCCATGCTTCGGTTTTAAAGCCTGCAATTGAAAGGATACAGGGACATGGTAATTTCCTTGCTGAATCCGACCTGTGGGCCCATTAATGCAGGATCCTATTCATTATGCTGGTGAGTGGATAGTTGACAACATAGTTCTCTCTGCTCTGGTATTTGGGAAATGGTTGCTTTAAGAAAGATGCCAAAGGAAATCTGAATAGCCTGGAGTAAATAAGGAAAACCTTGTTGAGACAAACAGGGAACTCCTTCTGCAATACTACTTCTAGAGTATTTGTATACCATGCACAGCTCAGCCTCTGTGTGGAACTGCACCGTTGGGGTGAGGAAAAGAAAGGAAGTTCCAGCTGATGCACAGTTTTGTACTTCTATTAACTACTTATGTTTTGCTTTGGAGAAAAATCCCCAAAAATCTCACAATTCCCTCCACAATTCCATTTTGGACACACTGAAATACATTGGAAATGCCTTCAATACAACTAAGCACAACTAGAAGAAGCAGCAAAAAGTCATTTGGAGAGAAAACGAAAACCTAAATATTACCCATGTCTTCAACTCGATCAGCCTCTCTTCTGTTATTCCTCTGAAGACAAAGAGAGCCAGATCATTGTCATTTCCTCACCAATTTCAGTTTTGCCAAGCTGACATTTTCCAATGGGAATGAGACTATCGAAGTATTTCTGACCAAACTTGCGCACCATGGTTACTAGAGAGCATCTGTGTGAGCTGCCATAATTAGGACAAGGTTTAAGGAAGGATTATGTTGCTGTGAGGGAATTCAGTGCTTAGACATGGAGTACAAGACCACATGATTCCTACCTCTGTGTTTTCACCTTCAGCTTTCAAGCTGTTGGCTAGACAACTACTATCTTATGGTCAGCCAAAAGACTGAGCTTATTATAGAGGAAACACATGTATCTGACAGCATTTGCCATGAAACTTGGTTCTTATTCTTGTCTTGTTTAGCTGTTTTCTCTTAAAAAGTCATTATACTGGAAGTAAATGTATCCTTAGTTCATCAGCACAAAGATGACAAGACATGAAGGATATTTATCTTGTCTAGATACCATTTAAGCTCCTATAAATGTGACCAGAAATTCTTCTCACCAGCTCAGGAGAATCCATGTTGGGGAAGATTTTCAGTGCTAACAGCTTTTGCTTACATGAAGAACACTGCAGAAATGCTTTCTCCAGGCATCGTGATAACCCAGCTGCCAACATCAACCAGTCTGAGGAATGTGAGAAGGGAATGAACAAACGTGGAAGTGTTCATGCTGGCTGGTGAGCTCTGGGACAGCCTGGAAAGTGGTGCTCTGCAGCTACCCTGCCTTTAGCAGGAGCTTCTCCACACTGTTCCTTCTACACCTATTTTCCTACCAGTGACAAGCTATTCCTTACGAGTGGCAAGCTATTCCTGGCCTACAGCAGCAGTGAATTGCTTCCTCCCTCTTGTCCCTGCACTGGCTCAGCTTCTTGGCCAGAAAACAAAGGTATGTCGCTATCTCCTGTCTCTCTTAACCCTCTTCCCACCCAGAAGCTCTTTATAAGCATTCCCACCTGCTCCTCCAAACTCGGATATAAGGTTGAGATAATATCTGGAGGAGCACACTTGTTATTCCCAGCTCCCCAGAGTAGGTGCTTTGCTTTGTTGTTCCTGGAGCACAGGAGATGTTAACACGTAGAATTCCCACCTCCCCCAGTACTTTCATTTCTAAGTTGCTCCAGTCCTTTCAATCCTCTTCAAGTATTCAGTTTTGGTCCCATTTACAGCCAGCTCTTCCCCCAAATCCACTCAGCTCGTCTGTTCCTATGAGTTACCTCAGCACAGCGAGCGCAACTGGATGACACGTCTCTCTGCTGCCTGGAGATGGCTTTCATACCTAACTGAGGGTTAGAAAGGTTCTTATCTGCACACCTCAAAGAGCCTCCTCCCATCTGACAACTTGGTGCCTCCCCTGGATGATTTGAAAATCTTATTCTCCACAGTTCTAAGCCTTTTGATCTTTATAAAAGCCAGGTCACGGAATAGCTCATACTCTGTGTCTTGATGGATGCCATAAACCCTGAGCCATGGCCTCGCTGGGCCTCAGTACCTCTAATCTTGTAGAGTATCTTTATGAGTATTTTCTTTGAAGGGCCACAATCTACCTTAAAATCTTGTATCAAACTCACAAACATCATTATTGTGCCTGCCATTTACATTAGGAAAAGAGAAATATAATCCACCATCTACTAGTTTTTCTCCCACCAGTCCAACCTTTAGGTCATTCACGTTTACATCCTCTCCAGCATAAAAGCAGATGAAGGACAGTTTGCAGCCAGTTTCGCTCTCTGGGCAGTGCTGCATATGCCAGTACCACCAACACTGTATTGCAAACATCACAGGCCAGTATTTTAATCTAAATAAAGATAGTGCCTACTCCTGTGTCTTTAAAATAAGTGCATGAGTCTGTTTCTTTTAGTATCATTTTATAAAGGCTGCTTAAAGTGCAGGGCATAAGCTCACTGATGATTTAAGAAACTTATAGTAAGAAAAACTCTTACATTTAATGAACTGAGAAGATCAAAAGCAGAATGAGAAGGCTGTATTTCTACACACTATGGCTGCATCTTCTTCTATCTATGGGTCACTACTGCTGAAAGGGCTTTTCATCACCTTGCTATCGTAGGGCCTGATCTCCATCCATAGCACTGAACACCACCGAGGTGCTGAGGGCCCTCACAACTTCACTGGTGACATTTGGAGCCAAGAATGCTCCTCAGCCCTGAACTCATTTCATCTTTGCCAGGTCTGGTCCCAGTGCCAGGGATACTGTCAGCAGCTATCACCAAAATGATCTTTCTGCATTCACTAAAGGCAGCCAGGGCACAGAGAAAGAGGCATCATACCCTGAACACAGGACATAGAATGGTTCCTGAGTTGAAGAATCTGCATGACACACCGAAGGAATGAAATGAGGTATGAAATGAGGCTTACAAGGTCTCAAACAAGAGATGGGTCTCTCACCAAAGTTGTATTTCCACTAGCTCTAGAAGAACTAAGAAAGAAGCTCTTTTGCTTTCCCAGCTTTGTTCTCAGTGTATTCCTGCATAGACAGAGTGAGGACAGAAATTGTGTGGAGATGAAGGAAAGCAAACAAATATCCCTCCTTTACTGGATATGCCACCCATGCAAGATGTGTAAGTACTTCAGCCTTGCTCTTGTTTGTTAGAAGAGCAAGATCAAACTATGCCTCCCTTTCTCCCCAAAATAACAGTGGATCATGGAAACTCATAGAATTTTACCATTTAAGTCGAGCACAACACACATCTTCCTTTACAAACTATGTCATGGAGCGAGTTCCTTCCTTCCTGCTCAATCAATACTTGTACAAGGACAAAAGGGTTGATTCAGTTTATATGGTGACACTTCACATTTCATGGACTATTCCCAACCCTCATCCCCAAAAGTGACAACAAGCAAGTACATCCCAAGTCATAGGGGAAAAGACGATGACTGCAAAGGGAATCTATTGGAATTATTTTGCATTACAAAATAAGGGAGAAATATTTCCAGTATCATTAAATTTCTCATTTGCCCAGTGCATTTGTCCAGATCAAAAGAATCACATCAAGGAAAACAACAACAAAAATTCAACACAAGATTGAATAGAAAGAGAAGAAGGAAAGCTTGGTAAAATTAGCAGTACCTAAGAATTAAGATTACCCAAGATGTTAAGTTTGACAGTTTCCTTTTCTTCCCCTTTAAAGGGTAGGTCATAGAATAGTTTGGGTTGGAAAGGACCTGAAGATCATCCAGTTCCAACCCCCCTGCCAGAAGCAGGGACACCTCACACTAAACCATGGCACCCAAGGCTTCATCCAACCTGGCCTTGAACACTGCCAGGGATGGAGCACTCACAACCTCCCTGGGCAACCCATTCCAGTGCCTCACCACCCTCACAGCAAAGAATTTCTTCCTTAGATCCAATCTAAACCTCCCCTGTTTCAGTTTGAACCCGTTCCCCCTTGTCCTGTCACTACAGTCCCTAATGAAGAGTCCCTCCCCAGCATCCCTATAGGCCCCCTTCAGATACTGGAAGCTGCTCTGAGGTCTCCACACAGCCTTCTCTTCCCCAGGCTGAACAGCCCCAACTTTCCCCATCTGTCTTTGTATGGGAGATGCTCCAGTCCCTGCTCATCCTTGTGGCCTCCTCTGGACTTGTTCCAACAGCTCCATGTCCTTTTGTTTTAGGTCAAGGCAAGTAATGAAATTTTATACACAGCAAAGACAGACAGGGAAAGGAAATAAAGAAAGAAATCAAAGGAAAGGAAAAAATCAGAGGGCTTATGGGATGACAGTAGAAAAAACCATGGAAAGGGTTGGAGTTGTCAGAGACATGAAGGCACCTGGTACAACCTTCATCGATAAAGGCTCAGATCCGTATCATCAAGAGACAGCTCCGCAGGTCCGGGGCCTGATTTATGACTTTCAGATTGCCAGCTGTGACATAATTCACTGGGCAGCAAGACTGAGGTCAATACACGTTTAAGTAAAAAGGGTTTTTGTAAGCCTGTGGGGTCAATCAGGAAAAGCTGTCATTACTGGATGGGAGGGAAGAGGGGAGAGAAGTGACCAAGCAGTCAATTCCCGTTAAGTAACTCAGGCTGCTTTATTGCTAAATAGCAGTCTAGCAACAAAGCACATCCTGGAGCATGTGAGCCTTTGGAAAGAAGCATCCTGTCCCCTCTTCACCTCTACCAACCTCCTCCCAGATTCACAAGGACCTAGATTCTAATCCTTCTTTCAGAGACAGATGATGCACAACTGAAAAGACTTAAATCACCTGAGCCGAGTCCAGTTCAAGCAACCTAAGGGTTCTGTGTCAAAAGCATCCTGCATCATGGCTTCAGCCGCCTGTCCAACTTGAAAGGTAAGGCCTTCCAGAAGTTCCCAGTTTTGTTTATACCTACCTTGTGGGTGCTATGTTGTCATTTACTGTAAGACAAAATCCTTCTACATGGCAACCATCTATGTATTTATAGTTAAGCTGTAAGATTCCTTGTGGAGTGTTCTAGGGAAAAAATTCTGGCATCTGAACCAACTGACATCGATTGTGTTATGCCCACCCCTCAAAGGATAAACACTGTCTGGTGTAGACAGTGTTAATGAAATGCTCCATAGCCAAGTCTGAAACCTTTGATGCACGTTTCTGACCAAAGCCAGGCCTGTATATAATAGAAGACAACTGGTCTCTGTGCCCCCTCCCTACTTCCTCCAAACTGGGTATAGTAGCTCATGTTCCAGAAGCCAAGATGAGACCTTGGTGATGAAAGCTGGATTTAGGAGACTGAACTGGACTCTCTTCTGCCTGCACCATCCTAAAGCAGCTGAATCCTTTGCTTTACATGCAAAACTTCAACAGAAATAGGGCAAGGAATACAGAGGAAAAACTGTCCTGTTTTAGCAAGGAAGGTGGGAAAGGCTGCCAAAGCTAAACAGCTGAATTTGACACCTTGTACTGCTTGTATGGAAACACAAAATCGCGAGAAGGTTGAGAAACAAAAGATAATCCAGCTGAAAGTGTTCATGGAATGACTACAAACAGAGAAAGTAACTACAGAAACCCATCTTCTCATAGACTGCCCACAGATAGGCCTGGTAGCTGGAACACAGGCTCTGACTAAGCTCTAGCTGGCTGCCTGCACAAAAAAGCCCGGGAAGCTGCTCTCTGGCCAAGCAGGCTTGGAAAGTAGTGTTACTCACCAAGAGTGTACCAGAGCTGTTCCAGAGAGCATGGATGTGGCCATCCGGTCCAGCTTGGTTTGGCACAAAAAGGTGGCTGCTTAAACAGTGGTCAGAATGAGATCCAAAACTAAGAGCACTGAAGCCACAAAGTGAAGATGGCATGAGACAAGAGACAGGCCGCCTCGGACAACTAACTGAGGCAGGACATAGCAAGTTTAGGTTTGCTTTCTAGGTGCAGGCCATGACTGCTGACAGGACTGGTGTGTCCAAAAGAAGCAGAAATGTGTATTATGACTTCTCAATTCAACGCAAGACCTCACTGACTCACCGCATAAGCTGGTTACTGCGTACGCAGGGATGCTTTCCCTCCAGCAAACTTCCTTATGTTGGCATTAATTTCTTTGCCTTCTTTGGCTGCTTGACTTTGTTTCTTTAAAGCACAGAACTGACTTATCTTTCCATACTCGGAATGTTCTCTGCTGTGTGCAGGATGGACTTTGGCATGCCAAAAGCATCCTCCAGAAAACCCCTTGCTGCCCACCTCCTTTGTAGTTGCTTGCTGGGGCACTTGTGTTTCTGTTCCAGGTAGCTGGGTCATCTCAGTAACAAATTAGTGTGGAAAGAAGACTTTTGTAGAACCATTAGGCATCTTAAAGAAAGAGGTTATAGCACATCCATTTCAGACCTACGCTCTCATGAGAAACAGGTATGAGCTGTCAGTTCAGGCCTCTGCTTTGAATAACTGAAATGTAAAGTAGCAAACGGGGATTAGAAGCATTTGCTTTCAGCGTGGGACTCAGGAAGCTCTTGCATATCCATGATGATCAGATGTACTTCCCATCCTGCAGTTACTGAGCATTTAGACCAGGCTTTAAGAACCTCAGTTGTAAGGTGCATACAAGATACAAGTATTTTCCTCATCATTATTGCAGGGGCCGTAAGTGGCAAAAGCAGCTCCTGGTTTGGAACTTGCGGGAAAGCTCGTTATCAGTGGGGCATCCTTGAAACAGCAACCAAGAGCATTAACTTTTAATATTTAATGCAATCCTCAGGCTCTGGGAGAGCAATGTGAGAAATATCCCGTAAAAATCTATTAGTGTTAATAAAATACCACCCAACAGGTTGTCCATTATCAGCAATTAAAGTTTTCAAAGCAGGTCAGAGAACTCCCTGCAATGATTTGTGTGGCCTTTACATCCGTTCTTCTCCTTCTTCCATTTTTTTTTTTCTTCCTTTATTAAACTTTCTCAACTCTTTTTTTTCCTCCCCTCCCTCCCTCCCACAGCACAGTCTGAGCCCTAACCAGTGAATTATAGCACTAATGAGGTGTTTATACTCTCTGCCCATCAATCACAGATGTGGGTGAGTGAAAGCACCAGCCCATAGTCGGGAAGTGCTGCAGCCTTTGCTGCAGCCAAAGGAGTATTAGACTGTAGCTAGATAAATCCCCTGCTCTTTTCCTTTGTTGCTTTTAGCCTCAGGGCAGGAGCAAATACACTCCATCTGATTTTCTACACCGCATAAAAACAGGGACATCCTTGTAGCTCACGTATGTAACCTCTGTCCCTCTCATTTGTCTCACTCTACCCCTTAACCCCAGCAATGCACCCTGGAAAGTGATAGCCCAAACAACCAAAGGAGCAGCTAACACAGGGTGCCATGAAATAAGGCAAGAGCTGTCGCATCCCACCCCCAACCCCCACCCTTCTGTTTCAATGCTCTTCTCATCTTTTCCTTGGCTATGTCTGGAAAGGAAGGCAGATCTGCTAACATGCCGCTGGTGGCACCCTGAAGGACCAACACTCAGAGCATAATTAGGAATCAGTTAATTTAAGACTTGTTTCATTTCCTAAAAAAGCAAAAACAAAAACCAGACTTGGGTTTCTTTCATAGTGAGGCTTTGGCTTTCTCACTGGCAATGAATTCATCATAAAGAAAATGAAATCTAAATGAATAAATACCCATGTTTATGGAGAACTCGAACAGCTTTACACCTACACAGAGAGAGTAACTAAATGAGGTCTCCGTGGTCTCAACTTAGCATCAACTGGTAAAGAGTGGGGCAAGTTCAGATGTGATGCTCACCAAGAACTCCTCAAGGTATGCTTAATGCAGCCTTGATGCCCCTAGGAAGAAGACAAGGAGTTTGTGGTTGGTGTCCCTTGCAGCCCTGCATATCAGCTGGAAGTCTCCTATGTCATCCTTAAGAGTTCTGAGCAAAGAGAAGGAGCTGAGGAGGCTCAGCCATGGCTGCAGGGACTAAAAGCAGTTCTTCCAAAGCAGCTGCTTCTGTTCTAGCTTGATTCATGCAAACTCAAGTGTACTGCACGTGTATGTGTCTTGGTGGGAGAGCCCAGTGCTGGGTGTGCAATGCTGGCAGCCTCCTGCCCGAGGAGCTGTGGTAATCTTACCCCAGCACGTATTAGGGTGGAGTAAGCAGTATTCCCTCATCCTAATGAACAATTAGTGTGTAGGGATTTTATATTACTCTTAAAGAAAATCATGTTTTCACTTGAATGTGGTTGATCTCTATGGTGGTTTTTGGAGCTGTATTCCCCTCTCCTGCTTCCCATCTTCCCCCTGTTCCAATGAGAGAGATATTCTCTTCTCCTCCCAGTATCCTGATCTATCTTCTGATTCATGCTCTGTTCCTGTAAATAAAGGTCTCCCTGTTTTGTGCTCCCTGCCCATACCCTCAGGTGCGGACCCATCAAAGGTGGTCCCTTTGGCTTTACAGCTCTATAGAGAGTCTGTAGCTGAGCACCCACCACCACACTGCACTTGAGGACAAGGGCAGCCTTGGGGCTGCCATTTCACTTCATTTGGAACAGGAGATCTCTTGTCTTTCTCCAGGTTCATGCCTAGAGCAGAGATTTTTAATGCTTCTCTATCTGTAACCCCACACCACTGTTGGAAGGAAGCTCCAGGTCTCGGTGCAGCCAGTTCACATCTACTGACAAAAGATCATGTTCTCCCGAGTTTCATGAACCCCTTCCCAGTCACTCCTGGATCCCCTCAGCCTAACGGCAAGAGACACCTGGATGCCATTTTCTAGTGCAAATAAGAGCCTTTTGTCAGCACAACTACAGGGTCAGATCCCCACGGGAACCTGGCACAGACGAGGGATTGCAGATGGGGTTAACTCACCTTCTGGTAACATGGATAAGCACACTGATAAGTGGCATCACCAACATCATCACCCTGTGGCCATACTGCTTTTGGTACTCCAGCAAGCGCATCCGAAGGTAGCTCGGGTGCCTCATCCTCCCACTCTGTCTGCTGTAAAGACCTTTCTTGGGAGGGAGGAAGGATGAGAGGGGGAGAGAGGGAGACAAACACACACTGGGGTTTGTGGTAAGCAGCAGGCAGGGGGGACTTGGCAGCGCTTTGTAGCACAGAAGGAAGTCTCAATACTTGGAGCCAGTTGACTAACCTCACTGGTGACCTTTCATCGCAGGCGCCAGTGCTCTCACACAGGGGAAACAAACAGAAAGAGAGAAAGAAACAGAAGCTGAAAGCAAACAGTGCAAACTTCACCTCAACATAGGGATGGATGCTCCTGTCGCTTGATAATGATATCTACAACCACAGGGGAGAGCCAGGAGGGGGAAGCAAACTCACTTCCCTGATGCACCTCATCCTGATGCACCTCAGAGATTCCTGCTCCTAAGGGTTAATTTCCTATTTAAGCACCAAAACAAGTGGCTGGATTTTCTCAGGAACTTGGTACACTGAGAAACTGTGGCTTGGCGTGTCCCAAGGGCTGCATGCAAAGCATGGGGTAGGTGTTGTGCAGGCTCAGCCCCTGAATCATGTAGGCTGGTGACACAACCAGAGCGCACTGCAGCTCCCTGACTCACATGCCCAGGATTCCTTCCTACGGAAACCAGAGCGTGGGAGGAGAGGAACAGGGAATGGTGCGGAGCCACATCTCACAGCTGGGAGGAGAGGAGATGGTCCTCGACACAGGAGTTGGGAAACACTGAATATCCCACAGTTCAGCTAAAGCCCCTGGGAGCTGCTGGGTGAGAAGTTCCCCAAGAACTCAAGTTCTCATAAAGCTTGTCCTGTCTGACAACTCAGGCAACACAGGACAAGAGAGGAAAGGGATGCCCTTCTCCACCGTGCCCATGAATGAGGTAATCCCTTTGCATACACTTCATGTATTCATTCTGCTGCTAGAACTGAGCACTTAAAATCTGATTTGACACTGGAATATGTTAAATACCTCTTTTAGCCCCTTTGTCCTGGGCACAAGTGATTATTTATAGTTAAATTCATACAGAGCTAAGCAAATGTTTCCTTCCATCACAGAAATGCAGCCAGCCCTGAGGAGGAATAAAGTAACCACTTAAACCCACAACTTCTACAGTGGAAAATGCATATACAAGTGTTGATGATGCCCACGAAGGTTCCAAGACAATACATGCAAGCACGTGGGAGACAGACATCCCACCAGCTCCTCTGGTGAACCCTTCTGCCCCACCTGGCTGCCAGAGCACTCTACCTTGGAGCAGGGTCAGCAGAGAAGAACGTGCCTCCACGCACACCATGGAGCCTGGGAAGGAGGGGGGAGAGTGTGGGCAGCGCGGTGGTTTATGGGCAGGAATTCCATGTTTAGGACAATCCTTGCAGTCAGCTGAAAATCATTAAGTTTGGTCACTTGAGTGCTTTTGAAATCCATGCCCCAGCCGTGAGTGTGAGGCAGGCCTGCTCCCAGTGACTCATGTGGTGAGCACGCAAGGATCATACATGCAAGAGGACCCACACAACTGAACCAGCTGCGTGAGGTGTAAACCAAAGGAAGAAATCTAATGAAGGGCACCCTTAAATGTGACACGTGTGGCACTGGCACCGATACATTCCACATCACTTCTCCTTGCGCTGCAGCCGGGATGGCAAAACACGTACCCTCCAAAGTCAACAAAGGCTTTTGGACGGTGCCCAAGAATCCCTATGTTGGGCTTACTCCAGCAAAGCAAGGGAGAAACGACCAGATCACAGCCAAAGGCTGTATTGCCACAACAGTGGATGTGCATGGAGCCAGCCTGGGCAAGCTGGAGTGACAGACACTGATTCTGTACTGCCAATACAGCATCCGTGAGACCTGTTGAACTTCCTCTGCCTGTTGGATTTAACTATGTATGGAAATAAGAGCCAGAATGGGAGCAGGGAGAAGAAAATGAGGGGGAAATCACGCCCCATAATTTTAAGCTTCTAAAAGGTAGGGATTCATTCCAAGGTAATTGTTTAAGTTCACTTTACATGCAGTGGAGAAAGAAACTCCTTGCCAGAATGGAATTTCTCTCATCTTAAATTAGGTGGGATACGTGTTCCTCCTTGCTGTTCTCTGTTAACAAGAAAGGAAACCTAGACAATTAGTTTAGTCTGGATACTTTGCTTAACAAGACTAAAATTAGGAGAGAGGAGACTTAGTTACCCTTAATGTCCTACCCTGGCAAAAGCAACAGAGCCACGAGCGCGGCTTCACTCCCTCGTGTCCTGGCAAACCATCTTCTGCTTCTTGCCACCTTTACTTACATTGATCATCGCCCAAGCCCTTGAGAAATCAAGGCAACTCCTGACATGAGGATGCCAGAAAGTGGCAAATTCTAACTTGCAGAGATAAAGGCGGGAATTTGGGGAACACAGGGATGAGAGCTGGTTGGCACCACAGTTACTTCAAACGTCTCAGCCGGTTGCATGAGGAGGTGACAACTGCTCTTTAAACAGCCTATTTGTCATACTGCAATGAGTTAGCAGGTCCTGGCACTTCTCCCAGCTGAGCGCTCTTCCCAGTTTCCTCTCACTTAAATGGGCACAAGAGCTTGAGCCCATGAACCCTTTTCCTCCTTCCACCTTTGCTTGCTCTCTGCTCCCCAGCGCAGGCAGACCTGTGGTGAGCACAGCTCAGCCATTCTGTGCTGGAAAACAAAGCTGCCAACACACGGGGCTGCCGTCAATCCCTGAGTGCAAAGGAGGTGCAAGTCACTTCTCCCGTGCCAGGTTACACCAGCTCTGCTATCCATGTCATGCCTGGCCTCGCTCAACAGCTTCCAGCAGGCTGCACTGCTGCAGTCAGTCTGCCTCAGTCCTGGAAAAGGAGAAGCCATGGAAAACTACCCTGAATCCTGCCTCTTCAAAACGCTGCTCGCAGTCCCTTTCTTCACCTCCTCCTTTCCTTTTCATTCCTGCATTCACTTCCTCTTTTTCCCCATCTTTCCCCTTTAACAGAAGGAAAACACAAGAAAGGAAATGCAGGCAGCCAAAAGCTCATTAACATACTTGACCTTTCTGAAGGGAATTAATTCCAAATTCCCACATACCGGCTGTGTTGCTTGGTTTTGTCAAAACGGTGCCATCATTAGGGAGGAGAAGAGATGGCTCAAGGGGACGGGGTGTCTGCCACCTCAATGGAACTTGCGCCGAGTTACTGAGTGCTGGCACAAATAAAGCAATGACATGGGCCATTCTGTCAGCTTTTCACATGAAATTAATCTTCGTTTCGTTGGCTGTGTAAATTTTTATCACCATGGAGTGGGGGGTGATGAATATAGCAAAGCATCCTGACAGCTATGGCCTGAAAGCTCGGGGTTGTCTCAGCATCTTAACCGCAGTGGTGCTGGAACGATTCTTCTCATGTCGTCCCCGTGTGCATGCACAAGTGTGCGCGTGTGCACATGTGTGTATTTCTGCCTCGACACCGGAGTGATTCACTGATCCTCTCTTCGGACTCGAATGTGCTGTGGCCTGGGTTTGGGTTTCCTGGCTTGAAGGCAATGGCAAACAAATTAGGGCTTCTCTTTCACCTTCCAAGTCCCAGTCCAAAAGCCAGTTTGGATCCTGGCATGCTCTGCTGGGGTTGACAGGATTTCCTCATTGATGATTGAAAGAGCACCTCTGTCTTCTCCTGTGGCTCTGTAACCTGTCATTGCTGTTGGTTTCAAGGTGTATGTCGCGTTGCAGAGCAGGTAAGGACATGACATTGTTTGCTGCTAGCAAGGATGTGCGAATAACACACCTCTGTGGTGCTGCATGCACCTTCCCTCCTCCCAGACAGCTCTGAAACACACACATGGATGCACTGACATGAACACACTCTCAGACTGAGCCCAGTTACACAGCCACACAAAGGCAGGATAAGCATTAAACCACCCTGACTGTACCCCGAGATCCACATCCACAAACACAGCAACACGTGAACCTGCAGACATCCCAGGATTGCAGTTTACTCTGCGCTCTATACTTTATCTGAGACAGATGAGAGACTTAAGCCTTGAGTCCCTGTAGAGCAGCAATACAGATATCATAAAGAAGCTTGTCTCTGAAGCAGTCTGATTGATAATGGCTAGAAATAAAGGCATGGAGGCTTGGCTGAGATGAGTGACCAGGCTTCTGGCCACTATCACACATGCTGCACTTGGCATCACTTGCTAGTCAAGGGCAACAACTGCTCTTTTCAGAGCAATAAGGAGCAAAGCCAAACACAGCCACCCCCTGCATCTAAGCTGCCAGTCAGAGGCGATACGCTCAGCAGGAATTGTGCTGCTTACACTTACGGCTTCACTGGGAAAATCGGGACCTGGCTCCTGAATGTAAATCTTCTGTCACTTCCCAAATTAACCAGCGTTCATTCTGTACTAAAGCGCACACGTGCCGAAGTTTGGACAATGACAGAGGCATGTCCTGACAGGAACATCTCCATAGGAGTTGCTGGGTGGAAGGATGGACACACCAAACAAGAAATCCCTTTTCAAATGCACATGATGTCTTCATACACATGCCCACTGAGGGTGCACACAGGAAGCCATACAGAGATGGATGTTCACATCTGTGTATATTTGGAGATAGCTCACAAAGAATTGTTAGTAAAGTCCTACAAGTAAACGTATGTGAAAACACATAATAGATGTCAAGAGCTATTTTTAGTGAAGATATTATCAGTCTTAAGCCATTTCATCCAATTCTGCTCTTGAGCAAATCTCTATTTAGTGCCAGAGTGCAGCCTCCCTGACACTGAGCCACAGGTAACTGAAAACCAAAGAGGTATATAAATATGTCTGACATCCCTGCCTGAAAGCTTTCACAGGTCACCCTTCTATCAACCTCTGGTTAACCACCAGTATCACATGTACTCCTACACGCCAGTGGCCCTGGCACTGTGAGGAGTAAAGAAACCAAAGGCTGTGCTGCATACTTTGTTGGGACAGAGGAGAGTCTGACACCTTCAGCTCCTTCAGCATCAGTGGAGAGTTTATGGATGAAAGTCATAGAATCATGGAATGGTTGGGAGGGACCTTAAAGCTCATCCAGTTCCAACCCCCTGCCACAGGCAGGGACACCTTCCACTAGAGCAGCTTGCTCCAAGCCCCATCCAACTTGGCCTCATCTCCCAAACAGGCTGACCTTATGGGCACAGAAATAGCTGGCTAAAAGGAGTTCCTGAGCCTTTACCATGATCCCCATCTAAACAGTAAAGAACTAAATGAGGAAGAATCCCTCTAAGAAACACCACAGCAAAACCTATGCTCTGCTCCAGATCCTGGTTTGAAACGGAACCGATTCTGACAGCCACAAAGTCACATCGCCTAGTGGCCACCTTACAGGTGGGCACTTCACCAAAGCAAGCGGTATGTTAAAACATCACCAGAAACAGAACAGAATTCAATCCTGGGGGAATTGTTTAGCCTAGTATTTTAGTCACCAGAATATTTGCATTATCCAGACCTGGGTTATCCCAGAGTTCAGCAAACACTTTTGAATGCAAAATAATGGGAAAAGGCTGCAAAAAGGCAAAGTTTCCTTTAGATTTTTTTTCTCAAAATGAAACCTGGCAGTTGTTTCTTCCATTTTCCCACTCACCTGAGGGGCTGTGCTCAGGATTCCTCTTTGCTGGAAGCTGAGAAGTGTACAAACGGGGATTCTCCCAGGTAAGGTCTGTAAACGTGCTGAAAAAGATACCCTTTCCTTTCAGCGCGTGCCTTGCAAGATAATAGGTAGGTAGGAATCCCTACAGAGTCTGAAGTTCTTTCACACATTAAGTACTGTGTGGTTTTAAACCTCTGATTTGTGGATGATGGGGATGAATCACACAGCTTAGCCTCTAAGTGCTCAGCTATTACCTCCACTGGGGACTAAGTTACTACAGGAGCACGGGAGCTGATAAAAGCACTGAGAGCATCGTTTGTCCTTGGGCACATCATCAGTGGATGTCTGTGTCATATTCCTTCTGAAACACAGGACTTGGACGAGGCAGCTGTGGTTGTGACCAGCATGGATACCGGCCACTGGGAAAAGGAGGAAACTTCAAATGGCTGAATTCCTCTGAAAATGGGGAAGAAAAAAACATTCAGTAGATCTCTAAGGCCAAAAAGAAGAGCAAAGATGGTCACAATCAAAGAATTATAAAAGAGATCCGGTAGGTCACTGAGTCTGCCCTGTCCTCCCAAAGCTGGATCAGCTTTTTTGACCTCTTGAAGAGAGTCATGGAGCTGCTTGAGATCTCAGATCCACCAAGTTTTAGCCCAGACTTGTAAGAAGAAGAGCTCAGGGTTTGGTTTTCTTACTTACTATATTGTCATCAGTCCAGCCCCAGCCAAGAACCTATGGACAACTAGCTAACCTAGGTACCTGGCAGCAACCAGAGCTAACAGGAGCACAGGACAATCATCCCTCTCTGAGTTGGTAGACCCCATCTGGTCCAGACCTGGTTGTAAGCCTGCAAGTACAAGGAAGATGCTGATAACCTTGAAATCCAGCAGAGAGCCACCAGGACAGTCAGGGGCTGAAGCACAGGACCTATGAAGATGAGCTGAGGGAAGGGAGTTTGTCTACCTTGTACATGTCTTAGGAGGCATCTAATAGCAGCCTTCGTGATAACACTGTAAGGTATACAAGAAAGACTCAGGCTCTTTGCTCAGGTGTGTGGCAGGGGAGTAAAAGACAGAAATCAAAGGTCAAAAGAAAGGGCAAAAATTGAAGGAGTGAAGGTTCTGCCTGGATATAAGGAAAAGAAAAACTGGGCTAACACATCTCTGAGCCAGGAGGCTTGAAACATCTGACTGGATGAAGCTCTCATCACCCTATTCTGAATTCAGTGTTGAGCCTGCTTGGACTAAACCTCAAGAGGTCCCTTCGGGCCCATTTTACTCACCTCTCCTTCCAAATTCTTTTCAGGGTGTGTAAATGTGTCTGTATCCATGCACGCATGTTTGCAAGAGAGAGAACACATGTACCAGGGCAGTGTATGCATGTATAAAAGAGCAGGTTGGAGTCTGTATGGGTGTGACTACACACACTCAAACAAGAGATCTTCTACCTCTATATGTATGCATGAGTACAGCAAAGGAAAGGTATTTGTGCATTTGTAAGCAAGTGTATGTGTCTGTGTACTTACACATCAGTGATGTTGCTGCATGAGAAAACATGTGTATGTGCACACAAGGGAGCTCAGGAGAGGGAGAGTATGTTTCCAGCTGTATCACAGAAAAGATCTCTGCACTAACAAGAGCATCCTTCTCCCTCTTGCCAGCCCTTTGTGGCTTGTTGAGGTAATGTAGTTTGTGAGGGGGGGAAGTCTTATATCTTGAGACAAACCACATACCTCCAGGGTGTGCATCCAGCCTGGAAGACAGTGGAAGTGAGACAAGAGAACAGTCCAAGTCTCTCTGAGGTGTCACTGTGCGCACACTGAGTGCAATGACTTGGTCCCATTGGAAGCGATGGGGTGAGAAGAGAGAGCGAGCTTCCTTGAGAGGGCTTCAGAAACAGAAATAGGACAATCCAAACACGCTTCCACTTGAAGTCATTCCCCATGTACGTTCCCAAAGGGTCAGGGATCCTCTAATATGATCGTAGTTGGAAAAGGTGTTCAAAACTATGAATACAGAGGTATGCGAGGTGCAGTATTAAAATGTGGTGTAAGAATACACATGTAAAGTAACATGTTTGGTATCGAGTGCTCTTAGCCTAAATATTCACCAGAGGAGGTTCTGGTTAACCTCTGGTGCTTTAATAACCCTCTTGCCAACCTGGGTAGGAGCAGAGAAGCAGCACTCCCAGATTCCACAGGGATGAATCACTGGGTAACCCGGGGGACCCTTGTCGTGCTGAAGTGCAGGAGAATTGAAACAGATTGCCAAAGAGCAGAAGGCACAGTGCAGGAGGAGGGAGAGCCGGGGGGGATCACAGTGTGCTCGGCAGCATCCTGCCTGCAGCCTGCGAGGCACAGTAACAGGAGAAGGGAAAATCCCATCCAAACTCTCCAGTCTCCAGCTTTGACTTTCAGCTCTGCCTTGACTGATGCTGCTCCTGACCGAGTTGCTTTACCAAGCCCTGCTGAAGCTCTGTGTTGCAGTTCATGCACTGTATTCCAAGCAGTACACAAGCCAGGGAGCTGTACATCCAACTCATTTCATCTGATAGGATGGCTGAGGGGGAACTTGGAAGCTGGAAATCAGAATAAATGATTTACCAGGGCACTAAAAGATCAAGGCAGTTGTGTCTATAGGATCTCAGAGCATCTAAAGCCTGAAGTGTTATGGCACTTTGAGATCTACCCCCAGGCTGTCAACCTTGCTCCAGCTTCTTGGAGCAAATAATAGTCCTGATCCTCATTAGCCAAAAAGTAAAATACTGTTCCAAAAGCTCACGCTCCCTCAAAGAAACAGGCATTGATGAGTATCTGCTTCTCAAGAACACAGAGCCAGAAGAAGGATAAAATTGCTATTTCCTATTTTAAATAAGATTCCCTGCTGCTGTTCCAGTAGTATGAAAAGAACAAGAGAAAGAAAGGCTTTTGAAAATGCTTCTTCAATAGAAACTCCAATTCACACTCCAGGTTTCACTGTAATCCATTCAATAGAAGACTATCCATCTTGATTCATACTCTGGTCCTTTTGATATCCGCTTCAAGGCATGGATGTTTCATTGGGAAGGTAGCTGTAATGACAAAAATATCCAGTATCCCTTAATGAACATGAGCTTTTGGGTTAATGGGGCCATGCCATCATGTTGCTATCAGACTGTTTCACCCTCAAACACTGTGAAGTTTCCAACTCCTTAAGAAGTCCCACCAAGTTTAAACACGATGTTCCTGAGAGGGCTGTGAGCAAATTCAGTACGTCAGTATTTGAAATGCCACAAGTCATTTGCCGTTGGAGTGAAAATGGCTGTTTCTGATTGCAAAAATCTTGTATCTTACTCATAAACCTCTATATGGGCAGTCACTAGAGGGGGCCAGAAAGCCACCTTGTAACAACAGGGGCTGGAAAAATCAATGTTAAGGACAAAGACTTGACTTTTACTCTCCGAGTAGTCCAGTGAGATGAGTAAGGTGGGCTCCAGTGCCTTTGTTTACAACGGATGCCATTTACACCATGTGCAGTTCCATTTAAATGAGTGGACATCTTCAAGAAGAAGAGTACTACCCCCATGAGTAAATGTGACACAGTTTGGTCTTTAAATAGCACTACCCTTTATATGACCTTCTACAATCATAAAATTAAGTCTAGAAAGACCTCCAGGGCAAAATCAAATGGAATTTGTCAAAATGTGTTACAAAGAACATAGTATGCAGCCAACCTAAGTTGGAAACATGTCTCCAAACAAGAAAGAGTTGGAGGTCATGGAGGAAACACAAGAATGGCAGAAGCCAAGTCCATGGTGATGTAGAAGGCATACACAACATGCAGGGCATCTCAATGCTCCCTGAGGGTCCAAGAAATGGATGGGTTTTGTTTCAACAAGAGGACTGAAAACCTTCAACCTGAGGTCTTGCCACAGCCAGTGCAAGCACATTGAGAACCCAGCACCTTGAAGACTTGACAGGCCAAGCACACAAAAGATGGAAGAGTTAACAGCAGCTCCAAGGGGCAGTGTGGCCATGCCTGGAAATGAGGTTAGCTTTTTGAAAGCCACATTAGCTGATGGGAACTTGCCATGTAGATGTATCGCAGGACACTGCCCACATCCTATTACTCTCTGGTTGCAATGAGAGCATCTTTTCTATTAACTCCATTGGGCACCACAACAGCATCCCTGGCAGCATCTTCACTCACTACTCTTTGATCATTGAATGCACAGCCATGGGCTCTGCTAAAGAACGACGAGCACTTTAACCAGGTCTCTTGGCAAGCTGATGCCAAACCAGCAATTGTCTTTGCATATACCCCAACCAGCATGTACTCCCAAGCAAATGGGTAACTGGAGCCCCACAAACCCACTGACTAAGGTCTCCTCACATGCAGATGTCACTAGGAAGGAGGGACGTTCTGGCTACGTTCAAGTCCATTAGGTCTTTTGCATCAGCTTTCAAGGTTTTCACCTTTTGGCCCACACACACAAGGTATGTTCCTCAAGAAATTCTAAGGGACTTTTGAAAGGTGACCAAGGAAGTCAAGCTTCCTGTGAGGAAACACAAGTTTCTTATGAAGGACTTCATGGACAATGTCTACAGATCCACAAGCTGAAGAACCGCTCCCAGTTTAAAGACAGCTCTGAGACTGCTGTTATAAAGATACACCTTGTGCTGGGAAGAAAACAGCTCCTGCCCTTCAGTTTAGCCCTCCATTTGCATAATGCCCAGGCTGCAAGGCTATGCCATGAAAAAGTCTGATTTAAGTTATGAAAAGCTGTCAGTGATGAGAAAGATAAGAGTTGCCTTTCAACTCTTTTCAACTGTCTTTAAAAATGATTCATGATAAAGCCAAAATCTAAGCAACTACATGATTAGAACTGAGAACCACCGTAAATCCAAAGGCTTTTCTTTCTGTTCTTACCTCTTCATGCAGTATCAGGTTACCAGAGCAGAACAACTGTACGAACCCAGAGACAGCCGAATCTGATGCCCGAACCTCAACTGCTACTTGCTTAAAAGGTAAGTGATATCTCCAGAAACACATGTTGGTTGTGTGGCTTAAAACAATGGATCCTTGTAGCAAACCATAAACCTCTACTTAATAAAAAAGAAGTTACACTGTCGAATGACATTTACCATAAGCAGCGGACTGTCAGGGCACAGATACCATGTGCTGCAATACCTCTCTGGGGCTGCTCAGCAGAGGAAATGAGAAAAAAAGAGCTGAGCAGTTCAAGCACTCACAGGGTATTGAAAGAGGATGAACAGAGAATGGGCTTTTTCCTCCTGATTTCTTTCCCAAAGAGAAAATTACTGAATATAGAAAGTGGGGAGGAATAAAGGAGAAGGGAGGGGGAGAGAGGTTTGAAAAGTGTCTTACTTTCTCCTTACATTCAGCCAATACAAAGGTTTCAGTTAGGGCTTAGAAGATTTGCTTTTGGAGATGGGAGGGCAAAAAGTTAAAGAGAACCCAGAACATCTGGGGCTTGAATGGAAAATGAAGATTTGGGAAGTAAAACCTTATCACGTTACGACAATAATGGCATAATAGTGCTCTGCTATGATAACTACATGACAATCCTATGGGTATTCACATGCCAACTGCATATCCATACCAACCAGGCATCTTTGGATGACAGTAAACAGGTTGGCAAATGTATTTTGCCAAAAAGAAGTGTTTGATTTTTAGCTTCAAAAACATTAGGTCCCACCAGCACTAAAATACAAGACCCTACAAGGCCTTTTAAGCAGAGAGATACAAGGACACAACAGGCAAGAACTGAGACTATTCAGATAAACCAAGCAAGCTCCTGCCTCTGTTGCCCATACTTCAAACCAAACACAAGCTGTAAGTGTATGAAATTTAGAACCATTTGTTTCAAGAACCCTCAGTTCTTTTTTCTACCTGACTGGAAAAGGGGACAGAAAAAGAGTACTCTGCACAAAAGATAGGTTTGCTTTACATCTCTATAGGGGAGCTGGGAGTTTTCCTTAAAGTCTGCATACAATCAATGTCACAAGTCTGGGAAGTTTGGTAAAGTCTGGATCCACATCCTAATTTCACAGAGACTATATATGATATCCAATGCATGTATCTATATAGCAATTCATGGATTCTTCTCCATTCTTCAGAAAGTACATACTTTTATATACTCTTCAGGCTGGTACACACGCCTTTCTTGTTGGGAGCACAGGGCTAAGTGTTACTGGTTCCACTACTGAGTCATTGTTGCCATAGATACTGCTACAGTCACATTATAGTTTCCACAAAGATGCTTCAGCAATTTACTCTGGTGATTAAACTGGAGCCATTTATTGCACAGAATAAATAACAGGGCAATGGTGAATTATGGGGCTACGACTCCATCGATGGGTCCCGGTGACATCATAAACCACAAGAACCAAGCTCGAGTCCTCAGAACTCCTGAGATGGAATTATAAGCTCCATCATTCAAACTGTGTTCTTTAAAGTTATTTGATATAATATATAGAGCCAACAAAATGAAAGAGAGGGAGGGAGAGGCAGAGACAGACCGTCAGGCTCTCAGGCCAACCACGTACTCTCCTGGCCACCACCAGCCTGCAGCCAAGATTGGGAGCAGCTGCCCCAGTGCACAGCAGGGACAGGCTGCCAGGCATTCAGCACAGCCAGGTATGTGTCTTCTGCTGGGAGTGCTACTCAAGATCAATGCTGCCTCTGGGACCCCAAGGCTCAGCACGGTTCTGAACCCTCACAGCCTGCCAGGAGAGTCTGGATTCCCAACAAAGGTCTCTGGGAGCACTGGTGTTGCAAAGTATAAAGAGAAGAATGAACACGCATCAAGTACAGGCATCACTTTCTTTGCTAAATCCTTTTTGCTCTGTTAGACAGAGCGGGGTCACCTCTCTCCTGAGCTCTGATGGACCCCAGAGAGAGCGGGCTCAGGTTTTAAAGAGTTAGAGCACTCTTGTGTCTAAGCACTGAAGTAGCATAATGATGTTTGCTTCGTGGCTCTGCATCCTGATGGTATCAATGAAGGATCTGTTTTTAGAACAGACCAAGACTATTTGCTGGCCAAGAATTTTCTCTTGTAAGGATACGGGGCCAGGTTCTGAGCACGTTGTAAACTGCTGACATTGATTTAAATGAGCTGAGGCTCTGGCTCCAAGCCTACTGTGCTAGGACAGCATACACCTGCAGCTGATGACTGCGGAGCTTGAGTAACATTGATTGCTTTGTGTGCTTTGGCCCATTAGATGTTATTTAAAATCCTGGAGTATCAGAGAACAGAACAATCTATAAGATTAGTGATAGCAGATGGATCTTTTCACTCGTAAAAGTTGTTTGTTTGACTTCAGTGCTTACCAAAAGTTGTATTTAGCAACTAGCAAATGAGAAGCTTTTTCCTCCTACTCTTTTGAAAGCTTCATGCAGCCGGCTTTTTGTTTCTTGATGTATTCAGGAACAAGGAAGATGTAAAGCAGTCATTGCAGGCTCACTCTTTCTTGAACAGCACAGAAAATGGAAGCAAATCACTGCTGCGAAATCACAGCAGCAATGCCACAGCAGTTCTGGGCTGGGATGAACGAGATGGCGACTCTGCCTGGCCATCTTCTCCCTCTCATCATCATGTCTCGGACACAACTTTCAGATCAGGGAAGTTAAAGACTCGCTCTTACTCTAGTTATTCCCCTTTAAACATATACTTAAGGGTAGCATTTTCAAAATCACTCATCATTGACCCAAAAAGTGATGCTATTTGAGGTCAATGTTGTATTTTCCTCTGGGGACAGCTGGACCAATGTTGACTACTATCAAAATTTCCGTCCATACATACGTATACAGAGAGGGAAAGAGAGTGTACAGCGATACATGTATCTTAATGTACCATCCCAGACAGAGACAAAACCACACTTTTAATAGCTTTCTATATTGATTTCAGAACTATTTCTCATGTGACTGCAACATTTGCAGACTTTAAAAACTAAAGCTCAACTTCAAAACCGATGGGCTTGATTGTAATCTCATTGTAAAATGATACATCTCCAATGAAGATAATTACCCCGATGGAAATGTAATCAGAAACAGGTAATTTTGTCTCATTGCCCTCCTCTGTTCACCTTCTTTCAGATGGGAATTCGGGTGCAGACACAGTTCAGAACTGTTCATACCTTTTGCAAGCTGGCCAGAAAGAACTTTGTAGAGCTGTACGTGCCCGTATCAGACCTAAATTTACCCCTCTTTATCTGCCTTCACCTTATCTCTCTCCATCACACATACACACTCATTTTAGGTTCTGTCTGTGCTGCGTACCCTTCACTTTATACTTTGGATTTGCTACAGGAGGAATGCATCAGTTCAGGTGAACCAAAGATTAACACGAGCAACCTTCCCTTCTGCTGAGGAACCCAAGGGTGGTGGAACATAGCCCTCGTGGCACCTTCTCCATTAGCAAAGATGTTCCACATAAGCTGTTTAAGCTGCTCTGCAGGGCAGGCTGCTCTTGTCTACTTTGCTGTAAGTTAATTGTTCGAAGGATGGGCCCTTTATTTATATTGCCTTAGAGAACAGGTAGGTTTATGGAAAAAAGCTGCACAGCAGAAGGATGATGAATTGCTGTGGTTAATTAGTAATTTACTAATTGCATATTCCAGCAACCCTGCAGGATCTATACCACACTAAACACAACATCCCCACTTTCACAAAGATAGCATTCAAAGCTCCTCAGCAGCACTGCAATGGGCAAGGCCTCTGAAACACCATGGAAAGGGTAATTTTACTTATGGCATAAATGCAGATAAGATAGTGATGGCAACAAGATTGCCAGCAGAGATTCCCCCTTCATGTAAGGAAGAAGTTGCCACATGTATAAGATGAGACTATTGTCCATGCTGTCACAGAGCACAGACTTTGGGGCCATTTCTAAAGGCACTAACATGGTTATAATACAACAAAGCAAAAAGCAGAATCAGGAGTCCTTGGAGTTCAGGACAGCAGACTTCGGCCTTTTCAAGGATCTCCTTGAAAGAATTGCATGGGATACAGTCCTGGAGAAAAGAGGGATCTAGAAAGGCTTGATTGATTTGGAGGGATCCCCTCCTCCAATCGCCAGTATGGTCCATCCTGACAAGCAGGAAATCAAGCAAAGGAAGCAGGAAGCCTGCATGGATGAACATGGAGCTCCTGACAGAATTGATATAAAGGAAGAATACAAGAGGTAGAAGCAATGTCAGGTAACCTAGAAGGAATACAGGGTTGGAGCTGGATGATCTTGAGGTCCCTTCCAACCCTAACTATTCTATGATTCTGTGATACACTATCCGAACATGCTGGGCTTGAGTCAATAAAGTCAAAGCCTGAACATGGTGGGGAACATGGGAGGGCTTCTACAGGTACATCAGCAGCAAGAAGAAGGTTCGGGAAAATGATAAATGGGGCAGGGATGTGGTGAAAAAGGATCTGGAAAAGACCAAGTTATTCCATGCCTTCTTCACCTCAGTCTTTCTTGGTAAGCCCTGAGCATCCTGACCTAGCTGACCCTGCTCTGAGCAGCAGACTAGAAGTTCTCCAGCAGTCCCTTCCAATTCAACTACTCTGTGATCGTATGGATGGAGCAAAGGAAAAATACCCCTTCAAAAGCAGTGAGGAAACCAGGCCTGAATCAAGGAGATGCTTCCACAGAGAAGGATGCAGGATTTGAAATGTGAATCACCTTTTCCTTTGTTCCACAGAGAAGCAGACAAAAGCCAAGAAGGGGTTTAATTGGGCACACCAAAGGTAAGCTCAAGCCTAGCGCGTGTGTATGCTGCGACTGCACAGTGCAAAAGGCAGTTGGAGGACCAAGTGAAACACAACATACCCTTTAAAACACAGGGTCTATTGTCTTACCTGACCAAATTTGCTTTAATCAGGTGCTGGCTCCATTTCACCTCTTGAACACAAGCTCCCAGATTCTCAAGCATGCAGTGAACTTTACCAGCAAGCAAAAACAGCAGAGAGGAATAGAACCCAAACCTAACTTTCACCTTACCTGAGCTTGCTCTTTCACTTTGGCCCCTTTGCCAGGTCACAAGATGCTTTCACCTGGCCAGAAAACTAAAGGAGAGCCATAGAGAAATCAAATGCTACTGGGAAGCAGGGGGAGCAATGTAAACTGCCTGTTGTTCTGGGCATGCTTTTTCTTTCCTTCCTTTAATTTCAATTTGCAAAGACAGTGAAATGGAAAATGTGCCTCTAATTATTACCCCTGTGCTGCCTAAAAGCCTCTCTCCAAACTTTTAAGTCTCCTCAAGTTTCAGGTCCTCTTTTTCTCCGTGTCTCTTTCTCTCTCCCCCTTTTTTATTTAAACTAATCTAAAAAAGCTATAAAAAGCCTCTGACACTATAAATTCCCTTGTAAACCCTTGGTTTATAGGTTTAATTGCCTCATTTTACTGCCTTGCATGCTTTGTTCCTTCAGTATTTTAGAGAGCTGCCCCAGTATTTAGTACAAGCAGGCTACCTGGGGAAAGAAAGACAATCTCAGAGCCCTCGAGTAGAACTTGGCTGTGGTCAGAGCTCTGGCACGGGTAGCACCCTATGGAGACTGAGCCTTGAAATGGCTCCACTCAGACGCATGCATGTGGGAAGTTGACCTGGACAAAAATGGAGGGTAACCTCAGCACTGGGAAGTTCAAGTGTCCCTTGACATGGGTTAAAATCATGCTCAGGAGCCTTGAGGGTATGAGAAACCCCACAAAGAATCTCTCAGAGGGGAAGGGGCGCTGGGGAAGATGCTGTTTGTGTTTCTGTTATGTCAATAGTTTCTTCCCCAAGCATTGCCAAAGCACAGTTCAAGAATCCCAAAGATTCCTTAGGGCAGCCTCACACTAGGTACTATACAAATCAGGATAAAACAGGGAGAGCCCAGCGCAGGTAGCTCCCTGTCTAAACAACTACCCTCTTCCAAGGGCAAGAGGGGTGAGTATGAGAGTCCTACCAAGATTCCTCCTATGGTCTTTCATGGTCTCTTGGTCACAGTTTGGAGCCCAAAGCCTTAAGGTCCAAGCAAACAGAAAACCCCACTTGGGCTTCACACATTTCCTAATCATGTCACTGTCTGTTGAACTGGCTTCCAAGAGATCTTAACTGAACACTGCGGCTGTCCTGTGCCTCACCATGAGTGGTGCAAAGGAGTGAAGGAGACTTCACATGGAGAGCTACCAGGAACCTGTGTTCTTTTCCCAGGATTAGAATCATCAAAGGGACATGCAAAACCTGGCCACATTCACAATATATGTTGGGTTTCCTCATTAAAGAACATTTACAGCATGTTTCTGTACAAGTATTGCCTAAACACCACCAAACTGCAGCAATGCTGCGAAAGCCCTGAGTCGTGGATCCAAGACCTTGACGTCTAGCGAAACAAAACAGCACTGCAGGCCTTTCAACAGAAGGGTCGGGTGCTTTTCCCCTCAAACAGTGATCCCAGAATCCATTTCTTAGCTCCCAGAAACTATGAGATGACACCATTGGTTTCATCTCAGTCGAGAAACGTTTGTGATTACCACACACCGGTGATCTGTTAGGAAGGACAGACTATGCAAG
Source organism: Agapornis roseicollis (assembly GCA_002631895.1). Lineage (NCBI taxonomy): Eukaryota > Metazoa > Chordata > Aves > Psittaciformes > Psittacidae > Agapornis > Agapornis roseicollis. The sequence continues at coordinate 8,773 of NDXB01006070.1, read as the reverse complement.
GGTTTATTCCCAAACTCCTTCTCTTACCAGTTCTAATTCAAGCATGGGAAACAGAAAATACTAGAAAGAAGGGAGAAATAAATGCAAGCTTAAAAGCTTTCAAACAGTTTGGGTTTGGCTTAACTGAGGAAATGGTGAAAGCATCCAAATGTGGCTTTCATTGGCAAATTAAAGGGTTTTTTCCCCCCTGTTTTCCTAAAGAGGCAAGGCTTGTGAATCAGGATGTGTATGCGTCTTGCATTGCTTTTTGGTTTATGGTAACTTCAGAAGATGTTGAGCATTCTTAACCAAATATGTCAGGGAGAAAGAAGGCTCAGGATTATTGAGTGTCTGCAAGTTCCATAAACACAGATGAGCCAGTGAAGGAGGAAGATACAACTTTGTTTTCCCCGTGCTTAATCTAAACCATACAGAAAGTTCTATTTCTTTATGCTGTTCCCCAAGTTACCACCTTCTAAAATGCCTCCCCCAGAGAAAGGGGCATGTATGCTGTGTGAAGAACTGAATTTGCTTTTTTGTAGTAACTGAGGTACAAGAGTAACAACCTATTCATCTTTCCAGGCCACTTATGGTTTTATAGACCTCTATTGTATCACCCCTCAGCTACCTTGCAGACTGAAGATCCCCGGTCCATTTAGTTGCTCTAAATAAATATGATGGTTTTCTCTCTCCTCTGCATTTCTTCTCTTAGCTGGGCTCTGCAAAGAAGAAACATTCCCTATTCATTGAAAGGGAACACTATTCCCTGTGAAAGAGCAGATACTGAAAAGAAGACATTGCTTGTTTTAGACATGAAGCTGTTGGCAGCTGGGCAGGTGAGAAGAACAATGCTAGGAGCCTCAAAAGGGAGGGCAAAAGGAGGGAGAAGCACTTGGAGGATCAAAATCTGGAGGAAAAGTATGTTGAAAACAAATGAACTGAAGAAAGAGCTTGTTGTTGGTGAAGCTGATCCTTCGTGCTGCCCTGCTATCTTGTAAAAGGAGTTTTATTTGCCTTTTTGTGGGAGTCCTGGGAGGAAACTATTAAAGCAAGAGGCTTTAGGCAGTTTGTGGGGATGTGTATATAGGCATATGCATGAGTGCGTGTGTTGGGGCGTGCATGACTGTGTGTTTTCTCCCTCCCTTTTACAAGGGCCAGCCAGGTCACAAGGTTAAAGCCAGGGGGGACTTATTTTGTGTTGTAAGAACTTTTACAAAGTGTAAAGGATCAAAGTAATTAGCTGAGGGTGAGAGCCTGAGACTGTCAGAGAAGTAACGCAGCCCCAGCCCTGGAGTCTTGATCGCAGCCGGCCAGCCTGCAACTCCAGATCTGGGCATCAGTCACAGTGCAGCACGGGGTGTGCTGCTAGATAGGAAACTTGTCAGGAGGAAGAAAGACAACGTTTTGGATGGAGCGACTGGAAAATGTTGCAGAAATGCAGCTGAATGAAGCACAGGAGCTTTGAGGTGTGAACATTCTAAAGCCAGCTGTCTGCTGCTGTGAGAGCTGCCAAGCCATGCTGGCACTCTTTGGGGAGCAGGTCATTGCTTCCTGCTTCCAGCTGGTCTGGAAAGATTATCTGAAAGTGAGGCAGGACTCTCAGGCCTTCGGTTTGGTCTTTCAAAGCAAGGAGGAAACAGGCACACAAGGGGATGAAGCATCAATATCACAATAGGCAGCTCCAAGGAGTGGGTCAAAGCTACCTGCAAGTGTTAGCCAAGCCCCTCACTACTGGACATCTCTGTTGCCTGTGCTGGCTCTCCTGACTGCCTGCTGCTCTTGGGATGCTCTCCTAATGCAATTCCAGTCCATTCAACAGCACCGACACTGAAAATGACCAAGCCAAAACTGGTCTCTGTAGTGTCTGAGCAGGGAAACATCTCCTGTTATACCAAGTCCTGAGCCTCCCCATCAAACTCACAGACCAAGAAGCACCTGAGTCACTTTCTTCCAGACCCCTAAAGGAAGGAACTTTGCCTCTAAGCTCTCATCACTCACCTTGAAAGAACCTTTGATGACACAGATCTTCTCTGTCTATTAAAGTAGCTCTGCTTTTTATTCCTAGAACAACAGAGGTATATGTGCATAGTACTCATTTCACAGCAAGAAAAACAACTGCTACTTACATTGCACGAGCTATCTGGTTGTTCCAGTTTCCCCTTTTGTTCCTGCAGTACAGACAAATATTGGGAAACATATGCTGTACACAAGTTTTTAGGAGAACTACAGAGGTGAGATCAGAACTCTGGACAAAAAGACTGCTTCAGCTCCAGGGGTGGCTTATAAGCATAAACCACCAAGCTACAAAGCACATAAACACAGGCTATACCACTGGAGAGCATCCAAATCCCTGGAGTCACCCACAGTTTTGATTGTCAGTAGTAACTGGGAGGAATGAATTATATCCTATCTTAGAAACAGAGACCAAGGTCTTCCTGACGACCACAGAATGACTGGCTGGGTACTGTACTCTGCATCCAGCTAGGCCACCAGATCCCTCGCCTCTCCCAGGCTTGTTCAGCAAAAAAGCTGATCAGCTGCCAATGTTAGAATTCAAAGGGATAGGAAGGAATTACGGAGTGAGAGTAGAACCCCCAGCTCTCTTCGTATCACAGCCTGTGATAAACTGCACATCCTCTTTACCTGGAGCACTGGGACGGCAGAAGGAGGCGGCATTTCTACACCCTATCTGCAGCTGCTGTGTGAAAGGCAGACATTTACTCACGGAAAAGTTGCTTTCTTAAACGACTGCATTAGTTTTATTAAATGTTCATCATCTGGATTTCACCTTTCCTCCCCAAATTATGTTCATCTTTAGGAGAGAGAACAAACCCGAGATGTCTAACCACAGCTTTGGCTCAGAGCCGCCTTCTGTCTCCAGCCCCTGCGAGGACGAGTTAGCGCTCGGTAGATGTTATTGATCTCCAGGCACAGATTGTCTGGCTGCACAGTCCTTGTGTCTCCAACCTTACGCTGCTCCACCCACCTGAGATCTTCCTTCCCTTGGTCTCCCCATCCTTCTGAGCCCATTTGAGATGCAGAATGTAGAGCTGGCAGGTGAGGCTCCACGATGGCCCGCAGTCATTCATCACAAGGTTCTCAATAAGCTAATAGCCCTAATGTGTGAAAATTGATTTCTGGGGTGAATGCAAAAGTCCCAGTGATTTACACTCTATTTCCAATTGATGAGGCTCAATTGATTCCAATGAGTACTAAAATATTTACCAGAGTGAAAGGTAGGGGGGTGTGTGTGGTGAAAGACTGGGAACAGGGTCATCACTCACAGAGGCATCTCAGCAGTGCTTATGAGGAGCACCGTCAGCCTGTGGAAGGGCCCATCAGGAAATGAAGCATTTGGTGTAACAGGAAAAGTATTTGCTCAGCATTAAGTCACGAGAAGAAGGAAAGCAGTGACCAAAAAGAAGGAAAAACTGATGTGTTACAAACTCAGCCTCTTTCAGTTTTGGGTGACCTCAAATTCCTGTAAACCCCCAGACTTCTTGGATAAATAACCCCTGGAAAGCACCTTTGATGCTGTGTCCTGCCAAGGCCAGTTTGAACTCGAGCTGCCTTTGCCCTCTGACTCTCACTGGCTCCATGAGCTGTTGCAGCAAGGCTGTGCTCGAGGCTCATATGAGAACAAGACCCAGTGAGCTTCCCAAATGCCTAACCTCAGCCACCATCTGCTCTGAAAGTGAAACCTCCTAGACACAGCTTCCCATAAGACATGTGTTTGTGCTCCACAGTTTGATGTGCTCCATGGTTTGATGTGCCCCAGGGACAGCCACTGAGTAGGCCAACACTTCCCATCACCTAATCCCCAAGTGCTGCCCCAGCAAAACAGAGAAGGGCATTCAGGAGAAGGTGGAGAAGGGAATGGGAAAGGATGAAGGTTGAAGCAGTCTACAAGCTCACTTGTATTTTCCTGATACCACGGGGGACATATTACCCTTATCCCCAGTCTCTCCTTCCACCTGAGCTTGAACCAACAAACTCAGCTTTCAGCTTCCACTGATCTTTCCCAATTCATCGTACCCTTCCCCTATTTGTCAACCCTCCCCTTTCCTCACCTCTATAGGGTAAAGTTCTCATCTAACACATCAAAGGTTAGCTCTTGTCAGACCAAAAGCTTTGAAATACATCTCAGCAACTAATAATTTCCAAGATTGGAGCTGCCCCCGTATCTTTCTTTGTCATTCAAAAGAAATTCACAGCAGAGACTTGCAAGCACATCACAGAGAATGCCAAACCCCAATCTTTAAGCAATGGGATCAAGGAACATCAAAGTTCACATCTAGATCTAGGTGTGAAACTACCAACAGTCACAGAATCACAGAATCACTAGGTTGGAAGGGACCTCTAAGATCATCAAGTTCAACCCATGCCCTACACCTCCACTATCATCGGGTCATCGGGTAGCAACTGTTCTTTGAGGCAAGGGGGGTTCTATGTGCAATGGGGCTTTCACCCATCACACACTTCCCAGGACACCCTTGAGACCTTATCATAAGGAACTGGAGGTGCTGCCCCATTACAGCCTTCATAACCATGCCTGCACTGGGACTGCACCTGCATCAGTAAATGTGACAACACTGAGTCCGTAATTTCAGGTCAGTGGCAATGCATGCAACCAATATACCCTTGATAAACAGCCCTTGAGTTTATCATGGCACGATCTATTCTGAGATCACTTGTAAGCAAGCACTGACACATTTCCCACGTAGGTCTGACTTCTCTGAATTTTGGAAGACACTGGCATAGGCAGAGTTTCTCTATTTCATATCATCCATCTACTCATAATAACTAAACGCTCTGGGGATCATGAAACAGTAGCAAAGCACGCATTAAACCAATGTGAAATGTCCTATCTCTACCAACTTCCCAAAGCAGCAATGCCAGAAGATGCGGAGCATAACTTGCCCCAAGCTTAATGTACAGAGTCCCCTGGCATAGCCCTATCCCAGATCTACCCCATCAGCCCAGGCAGATGTTGCCCATTCAGTTCACGACCACTTTGCTCAATCACCCAAATGAAAACCTGCTTTATAAACAGGTTTATAATCATTAAAGGGAATACCCAGTTAACAAGGACTTCACAAAACGATGATGCAGTGCTTCATCAGCAAATGTCCCCATTTGAGTTCTCGAGGTGAAAAATGATATGCAAGTGCAAATTTTCTTTAAAAATACTGGAAACCCAGTTTATAAATAATAAAAAAAGAGAAATGTCCATTTTGGTCTCTGCCTGTTCCCGTGGCCATCCCCACTCCCCTTTCCCCTGCTCACTCTGCATAGCTCTATAGAAAACCAGAATCCAATCTCAGCAAATCTTATTGACTGTCTCCTGTCACTCACCTGATTAAAGGTTCCACTTACATCCAAATGGTTAGAGCCATGACTCTGAGCCATTCATAAAACTCGTATTGAAGGATTAGCTTTCACAAACTTTGCCTTAATGATTATGCATTCTATCGATCAGCACGGGGAACTATAAAAATTGACACCAGAATAAACTTTGAAGGACTGCTCGCGCTCAGCAGAACCATGATCAATTTGAATCGACCGGGATGATAGGGAAGGGGGGGGGGAAAAACCACC
>NDXB01006066.1:13150-31561 GCA_002631895.1 Agapornis roseicollis | reverse complement strand
ACTGAGGCTATCACCCCATTCCACAAAAAAAAAAAAAAAAAAAAATGAAATTAACATTTACATGCTATTAAACAGTTTAACCCCACTTGTCCTATTTTTCTCCCCCAAAACTACGAACACAATTAAGCCCAAACATTACTTACCTGTCAATGAACTGGTCAATTATGACAAGATCACCAGGTTGTATTTCCTCTTGTAATGAACCACAGGCAGTAGTCACTAATACATGAGAACAATTTTCTTCTTTCAAAGCCCAGATATTGGCACGGTAATTGATATTTGATGGCATAACTGTATGATGCCTTCCATGTCTGCAAAGATATATGTTGCAAAAGAGTAAAATAAATTAGACTGAAATTGCCTTCTTTCTCCCAGTTAAAGAGAATTCCAGAAAATGTAATTTTGCTAACAACCCCGGAGGTGGAACATTGGAGGTAGAATCATTTCATCTACTTTCAGTGTAGCTTGTTTTCCTAAGTGTATTAAGGTTCTTTCAGTATTTGATTTAGGAAGTACTGGTATAGTTTTCTTTTTAAATGAAGTATTTTTAAGTTAAAGACTGAAAAGGAAAGAAACTTGAAAATATGATCCAAATATACTTTAGCAGCTTCAAAAGTACGAAAAGCATTTTTCTCTGAATTCCATAGATTCTGAAAATCCAACGTAACAAATTTAATCTTCTACACGCTACAACAAATTCTTAAGATTTATATATGCCTACAAATGTTCTTAGAAGTGCGGTTTGGATTCTTCTACCCAGAAAAGAACAGCATATCACAGGAAATAAGACCAGAAAGAACAGAAAGTCACCTTCCCAAAGAACACTGCAGAATCATCAGATTTTTTAATCTTGCTCTTAAAATGATCTGACATCTTTCATAAATTATAAGAATCACTTCACACTTGCAGTGTGTTTTTTTTTTTTTACCGAGACAGGAAATACTCAGTCTTGTAAGCACAAGCTTTCATGTTATCTCTGTCATGTCTACAGAGCTGTATCACTCATGCAGTGACCAAACACATTTGAAAGTTATTTCCAACCATGCAAGAGGAAAGAAGGAACTTAATATCTCAACTGATTTTTTTCACAGAGACCAGAAGGTCTTAAGAACTTAACTGACTGGGAACTGGACATTGCACACAACATGACCAACCACTGTCAGACAAGATTCCCATGCTGTCATTAGCGTTTCTCTGGTAAGCTACTAGGCATGTAGTTTTTTTTTAATGTTATTTTTTTTTGTTGTCATAATCCTCTTTAGGAATATGTATGCCTCAAAAAAAAATAATCTGACATTCTCAAGCAATTGTGTTATTTTTCCAAAACACAAAGTGAAGTTGCAAGTTTCTTAGCTCCAGAAGTAAACTTATGAAGGTTGTATATGAATGGTTCTAAGTTCCAATGAGGATGTAAACCACAGCTTGCAAGTTCAGTCACCTGTAACCCAAGTTTTACTTTAAAACAGTACAGCTATGAGAACTTGGCTTAGCATTTCATCTGAGAAAATCAGAAAAATGTTGTCCAGGTGTAATAAAGTGCATGAGCAAAGTCTGTGCAAGATAAGAAAAGTAAAACCACAGACAAAAGAGTAGTTGCAGAAACACTTAACACTGAGTAGCTTTATGGAAAAACACTGTAATGAAAACAATTGAGGCCCTGAGGGCACCACTGAATCCTCTTGCCCTGGCAAGCCTCACCCTTCACCCAAACACCTAGTGCCCATGAACCTAGGTCCTCCTGCCTCCAAGGTCAGGCCTCAGCCTCCATTCCTGGCCTCAGCTATGTCACAGGTGTGCCTGTCCCCAGCCCTGCCTTCAGGGTGGCCTTTAGACCTATGCTGTAGCTTGCCTTGAGACATGTTTTCTGGGTGGACTTTGAACACATGCTGCAGCCTTGTCTGCAGCCCTGCCTTTGGCCTTACTACTCCTGCATCTTCTGCTGCTCCTGCCTGGACTCTCTGGGTGGATCCTGGACTCGATTTACCACCTGTGAACTGCTGACAGACACTATCAGCACTTGGCTTTGGCCATGCTGTGAGATATTTTACTATTCTTCTGGTCCTAGACATCCATGTTTACACTAGTGTGGTATTTCCATACACTCAAGTGCAGACCTTGCTTTCAGAGTCTCTTTAAGAGATGTTTGAATAAAAATGACTCAGGGAAAGACAACTAGATGGCATGCAGCATCCTAAGCAATAAAGATAACAGCCAGAGGACTCAATAATAAAAGGGAATGGTTTGGAAGAGTCTACAGTGATAGCAGAGATATAATTCATCTGGAAACAGGCAATTTCTAAGCTTCACAACAGAAAATTGCAAATACAGAGAGGAGATGGGACTACTGGGTTTATCAGCCACTACCTACCTGTCACAAAAGCAGGCAGCACCCCCATTAGATTTCCCTTTCCTTACCTAGATGGTACTTTTTATGCTTTCAGTCCCTGCAGCATCAAATTTGTTCAGGAAAAAAAAAAACCAACCACAAATCACAAAGGCGGCGAAGTCAGAGTAAAAATTCAGCTCACCTAATGTAAAAAGAAATTTCTGAGAAAACTTTAGAACACATAATATAAACTCTCTCAAAATGCTCATTTACCTTGCCAACAGCACACAGTCCACATTTTTTATCTTTCCCAATATCAAAGCATCTGATGGCTGCAAAACAAGCAAATAACAATGAGTTACAGCCTCACAATCACATTAGAAACCTTAACTGCTACTTAAAAATAAGCAGGATATTTATGAAAGGAAATGCTACACAAACTTGAAAATACGCAGCATGTACATGTTGCTTAGTTGATGTAGAATATTTTATTTTTTTTACAGCAACTAGTTCTTAGAATAGAATCATAGGATGGTTTGGGTTGGAAGGGACCTTAAAACTCATCTAGTTCCAACCCCCTGCCATGGGCAGGGACACCCTGCACTAGACCTGGCTGTTCCAAGCGCCATCCAACCTGGGCTTGAACACTACCAGTGACGGGGCTGCCACAGCTTCCCTGGGCAACCTGTGCCAGTGCCTCACAACCTTCATAGTAAAGAATGTCTTCCTTATATCTAAAGATCTTTAGGTCTTTATATCTAAATCTACCCTCTTTTAACTTAAGCCTTCCTCCTTGTCCTATGCCTACACAGCCTGGGAAGTTCCTCCCCAGCTTTCTTGTAAGACCTTTTTAGGTACTGGAAGGCTGCTCTAAGGTCTCCCTGGAGCCTTCTCTTTTCCAGGCTGAACTCTCCCAGCCTGTCTCCACAGAAGAGGTGCATCAGCCCTCTGAGCTTTCTCATGATTTCCTCTGGACTTGCTTGAGCAGGTCCATGCTCCTCTTGCATTGGGGGTACCAAAGGTGAACACAGTACTGCAGGTGGGGTCTCATGACAGTGAGTAGAGGGGCAGGATCACTTCCTTCAACCTGCTTGTCATGCTCCTGTTGATGTAGGTCAGGGTACGGTTGGCTTTCTGGGCTGTGAGCAGACAATGCTGGCTCATGTTGAGCTTCTTGTCAACCAACACCTCCAATCTTTCTCCTCTGGGCTGCTCTCAGTTCATTCTCTGCCCAGTCTGAGTTGATGCTGAGGATGCCTCAGCCCAGGTGCAAAACCTTACACTTGGCCTTATTAAACCTTATGAGATTATGAAAAGTGAAAGATCAGTAAGTTGAAGACTGGACCCTTTTCTTTGCAAGTGACAGATTCAAATTTTATTGCAAGTGATAGGTTCAAGTTTATATTAATTTCCAAATTGGAGTAGAAAGGTGCAGTTTAACTTCTATTTGATGTTCATCCCCACCACAGAACTCCACTGAATTCTGGCTTACACTGCTGATGCAGCAAAAATGAAACACCTTTGAAATCCAACAGGCGTCAGAATCTAGTTGTAGCAGCCAGGGTTTCTTTCCCTATCTACTGCCACCCCAATAATTTTAAAAGGCTTCAGGGTGGCTGTGTAACAGGCCTAGTTGTCATCTTCACACATATTTCCATAGAACATTTTGAGGGCACCTTCCAGGTGACTGCCTGAATACACTTCTTGCACATGATTACTGGAAACATGGCAGCAAAAAAAACAAATATTTTGAGCACAGAATGTGTTATAAAATGATGAACTGACAGTTTAATTAAGTGAATAATTTGCAGATACTGTATCATGGGTCATTAAAAGAGAGGAAATAAGGATAAATCAGTATGTAAAAGTTATAAGGAAGTGAAAGATACAGAAACTTCAAAATATGTGTTAATGATGTAAGAGTTAGTGTATACTTCTGTTCTGTTCTCTTTCTCCACAAGTTCTTTCAAATGCTGTACCTCTCTACTATTATCTCAATTGCAGTCAGAAGCTTTGAAGTGCTGATAAAATAACAAAACTTACAATGGAGCAATCTGAATTTAAAGCTCAGTATTTAAAAAACAAGATTTAATAAAAGCCCCAATAAAATGTTCTCAAACATTAATAATTCATACATGTGTTTAACTACTTCCCCCTTCCAGAAAATCCAAGTCAGATATATAATACTCAGTGTTGCAAAACAGAAAAGGAAGCAAAGAACCACAGGCAATTAACCCTAAATGATGATAGTAACAAACAACTGAAATAGATCTCCTTTGTCTGCAACATGAATATACATATTGTTCATATGACGTTTACAGAATTCTTTTTTTCCTTGGTCTTACCTCAGAAGCAAGCTGGAATCGAAAAAAAAGAATGTACAAGCAAAATAAATAAGGAAAACTTGAGATGGAAAAGTATCTCAAGGGCTCCTCAAGCCTTCATTTAATCTGTGATCTAGTTTAGGAACCAAGCAATGTACATTATTTGGGAGAGACAGATGAAAAGCTTAAGTGTTATGTCACATGGTCTGATTTTCATTCACAAGGTGAACCCCCCCACCTGCAGTTTGTTTGCCAGGTATGCTTATGACCAAAAAAAAAGAGAGGGGTACCTAAAATAGTTTTCTAGAACAGGAAGATATTTTGCTGACCTGGGGAAAGGTAATTCAGAACTAAGTTCTGCTGTCCAAGAAGTAAAACAATCTAATGTTAGCATATCTGCACCAAAATTTAATGATGACTATAAATGTTGCAAGCAATCTTCTTGTCCTAGAAAAGAACAGTACTTTCCATATCTGGAAATGGAATGCTAAAAGGTTTTAGGGTATTTTCCACAGAATACCAACTTTTGGATGCAATGCAAATGGTAGAAGTGGACAAGACAGAAAAGACAGCTGGAATATTAACAAGTGTAAGCTTATTTATTTAATAAAAAACAAATGTGCCACATTTTCACAAGTATTACAAATTTAACTTGAAGGATCATGAGAGGACCAATGCCAATATAGAGAATTGCAAAAATTCTCATACTAGTTTCCTTTAAACTTCTCCATATTTCACCTGAAAAAAAAAATCCCCACATTCCTTGCTGATGTAAATTCTGTTATTAAATGATGCCTATAATTTCAGAAAGCCAAAGCAGACAATTCAAGGACTCTCCATGAACAAAATGTAAGCTACTATTCTGCTTCTAAAAGTAAAGAAATATTTTTCTTTAGGTCTATGCTAAATGTATAATGCACAAGCTCAGATGCAGTCAGTCCAGTGATCAAAGTTTCTCACAAACCACTACTGCCAACAAAGATTTATTTTCCCCTATTCTGTTGCATTCTGTGAAGGACATGGAAGAAAGACAGTAACTAAGCTGCTTCCTAAATAAAAAAAAGTCTTCCATACTAACCAAAAGTGCTGCATCATAGAAGCTTTTTCCGCTCCCTTGTGCAGGAGCCATCCTGCAGGTACTCCTACTTTTCTCAGTAAAACTAAACCCTGCTGTAAGTCACCTACCACACTGCATAATTTGGGCTATCCAAATCCTGTTGTATCCCATTGCTGTGACTGAAAAGCCCTCCCAGTGTTGTGCTGCCACTGTGTCCCCAACCATGATCTGAAGAGACCCCGATGAGAGGTTTGACCCTTCCTGGATACGAACACTTCAGTTAATATCTGCTACAAGTGTAGTGGTATTTTTAATTTGTGAGCAGTTTTCAGACACAGTCATGTTGCGATCATTATGACTCTCGAAAAATAGGGAAGGCACTGGCAACTTGTTTTGTTTAGCTAGTGGATTCCACTTCAAACCAATGTTAGCTACCATCTGAAGAGCAGGATACGGAAAATGGAGGAGGCAAGATCCTTTCACTCTCTTTCAGTTTGTTAACAGGTTTTGAAGATTGATAGAAAAGTCAAATGCATTTTTCTGATCATGGTTCCTCTTCCCTTAATATTTTTCTCCTTCCCCTTCTTAAATGTTGCACACACAAACTCTGCTTGCTCTTTACACTGTTATTTTCCCCTTAAACCATTTTGAATGGGGGCATGGACTCAGATTTTCAATCATATACCATAGTGCTGAGCTTTCTGGCAAGCTTCTACCCATAAAATGTTTCTTGTTACCACATGCCAGATGTTTTATTAGATGTATATACTGGTAGATTTCACAGGATGTAATTCAGATTCAGATAAAGCACCCAGATTCCCCGTCTTATGACATTACAGAGTAACTAAGATCCAGTGCTTTGAACTTCCTGTGTCAACTAGAAACTTTCTCTCCTCATTGGTTTCCTGCCTATGTAATAACTCTCAGTCTTTGTCTTGCCTGTTCCTACTACAAATGCTTTGGGGCAGCAATCATTCTTCACACTCAGCATTGTGTATACAGCAACACAGCCTTCACTTTTTTGCTGAGGAAATGGGCTGAAGCATCATGAAGAAGAGTTGGTCAAGAACACCTGTGCCCCAAAACTAGTTTCATTTTCAAATCAGTTTCAAATTATGTGGTTATAAGCATAACTGTGAGGAGAGCGTAAGTATTTAAAGCACAATTCAGTGTTAGAGGGAAAATGGCCCAAGTACCTCAAAGGACAGTTTTCTGCAATTCAGAAAGGTTCCTGAAGCAATCTGACATATACTGTATGTTACACAACAGCACAGATTTGAAAGTGAGGGTTTATCCCTCTGGACTGTGAATCCAGGACAAAGTCTGCAAATCCATCCAACCTACAAATGAGAAGAGGTATATTCTCCTCTGTACATTATCTTTGTAACACCTTGTTTTTACAAGCCAAGAATCACACAATATACAGCAAATAAAGTCTTGTGCCAGTACTTCCTTTATGCATTCATTTAACAACCTGAGAATTCTTAAAGCACACAAACATCTTTTAAAACAGCGAAAAGTCTCAGCAATGTAATAATAAGAATAATAATAGGTTATACTGACCTTGCCATAAGGAGTGTCAACATATTTTTCTGTTCTGCCTTCTAAGATATCTGGATCATCCAGGCCAGTTCCACCAATAATTCCAATCTTACACAGAAAGGTACATATTAGGCTTCTTGAGATTACACTCAATTTAACAGTATGTCTGAAAAACTAACTAGGCAGCTACAAAACGTATTTGCTGCTTGAGATGGGGCTAGACTACTAATCAACAAAACATAGTATGCCCAGCACAGTTTCCCACAAAGAAAATGTCAAATGACAGGCTTTAAAACTGTATTTAAAAGTAAAAATTTAATTGTATTAAAAAAAAAAAACAAAACTGTATTTAAATTTAAATATTTTTAAGCTGTAAATTGCCAATTTCTTAAATTAGAATTCTTTTCTTTAAAATTAAACAAACAAACTAACGAACTACAGAAAATGCATAAAGATGGATCCATTCATTTATTCTCAATATAAAAATGAAAGATGTTACCTGGGAATGCCTCTAATAAGTGATAAATACCTGTATAAAGCACATTATAACAAAAGGGGTTTTGTCTGCATGGGGAAAAGAGCTCTATACACAACCACGTGTAATGGTTTAAGCCCAGATGGTAACTCAGCACCATGCAGCCACTCACCTCCTCCTTCCCCCTTCTTTCCTGGCAGTATGGGAAGGAGAATCAAAAAAAGGTAAAAACCTCAGGTTGAGATAAGAACAATTTAGTAACTAAAGTACAATATAATACTAACAGTAATAATAATGATAAAGGAAGTAACAAAGGGAAAGAATATAAAACTAAAACCACCCAGTGACCGATGCCCAGGCTGACCCAAGCAGCTGGGCCTTTCAGGTTACTACTCCTAGTTTATATACACAGCATGATGTGCTGTGTTACAGAATATCCCTTTGGCTAATTTGGGCCAGGTGTCCTGTCCCTGCTCCCTCCTGGTTTCTTGTGCTCCTTCTCACTGGCAGAACATGAGAGACTGGAAAGTCCTTGATCAGGGTTAAGTGCTACTCAGCAACAAGCAGAACAGCACTGTGTTATAACATTATTCCCAGGCTAAAGCTGTAACAGCACTGTACCAGCTACTAGGAAGAAAATTAACTGTATCCCAGCTGAAATCAGGCCACCTCCATACTGAACACCAGGCATTAATACATAGTATTATAGATACAAAATAATAAAAACCTTTTATTTTAAAAATCAGGAGTTTGTGTTGTCTTGCCAAGATCTAAGGACTTCCCTGCTTCTGCAAATAGTCTCGGTACAGCTTCTTAAAATATCTTCTTAAAATATCATCTTCACAATTGAAACAAAAAAAAAGCTGCTAACAATTTCACCTGCTGTGAGCACTGCTGGGTTTCTCACATATTTGCAATCAGGCTGTCTTGTACCTACGATGATGTAAATACTTATTCAAACTTCGGCTACAGCTGGGTCACTAATTATCTGTTGTGTAAATAAAATACACTAGTGTTAGGTTTTGTTCAATTTGCAACCTTTCTCCAAGTAGAAACTTTAACAGACTCTTGCTCCTACTTGTTTTACGAAGTCTTTTGAAATACTTCTTTCCCAATTTTTTATGAAATTGACTAACAGTTTCAAACATACTGGAAATGGAAAAAAAGGCAAAGCATAAGGCCACATACACAAAATACATTTTATTTCCTTAGGAAATAGGCTAAAAGTCCTGTTGTGTTTTACCGCTTGTACTGAAGAAGCATGAAGTGACTCACAATTATCACTTATCTGTCATGCTTTAGTAACCGCTGATTTCTTGTTCTTGCTCATCTGTTATAGTTCTTTTGTACAAAAGGGGAAAGAAATAAAAGGTAATTTGAAACATACATTTTTATGGAGATTAAACTGACCTGTGAATTCATTCTCCACCTTAAGAAAAACTCATCTGAATTTTCCTGTTTCTAGTTCATTATTGAAAAGTATCTTCTTTTTGTCTTTCTAGTGGGAATTACATTTTCAATAAAACAATTTTTCTCCTGACTTCAGAACTCTGTACAGAATGGCTACTGTCAGGCCTCTCACAAGCTAAAGCGTAAATGCTGTTTAAAGAAATCATATTTAAAAAATAATGTCACTATTTACCAAACACAGAGAAAATGCTACTCCACTTTTTTTTTTTCTGCTCCCATGCAACCAGTTGTTGCAAAGTTTGTCTCACTTTTAAGATGAAAAATTCATATCATGGCTGAGCTGCTTATCATGAAAAAAAGAAACCGAAGCCATCATGGCATGACTTATTTCTATATAATTCCACCATTTGCTATTATTTTTAAAGATAGAAAAACTTTCAAGTAAAACCTCCAGACTTCAACACACAACACCCCCATTCCACAGCACACACCCAACTGTCTTTTCCTCTAGCTTTTTCTTAACTTCCACATTCATAGAGACCTCGTTTGTTCAACCACTATATAACTTGCCTCATCAAACATTTCATTTCAACAAGCAAAGGCTCTGTGTGTCTTCGTTACTCATCAAACACTTCTCTGAGAAAGTTTTCCACAACAAATGGTACAAACACTGGAACAGTTTTATCCAGATCTCTTATTTCCTTTTGCTACCCCCTTGTGGAAAACGAGGAGTAGTGCAAATGAAAATACCATTAAAAATCCAAACTCCAACTGTGAATACACTCAAGCACTAGGGAAGACCGGCATCATTGTTTGCAGTAGTATCTCTGGGTCTGTTTCTACATTACTCATGTTGCTTATTTATGTCCAGATTTTTAGATTGCTCATGAAAATCCTGAAAATTATATAAATTTAGGACTAATAATTTTTTTGCCTTTTTTTGCACACTTTATAAGTGTGCAATGGTAGTAATCATAAAACTCACATTCAGCAAACACTCAGAGATGCCAAGCAATAGGACAAGAGGCAACAGGATAAACAAAAGCACAGGAAGTTCCACATGTACACGAATTTCACCTGTAAAAGAATTTTGTTATCCTGAGGGTGACTGAGCACTGGAATAGCCTGCCCAAAGAGGCTGTGAAGCCTCCTTTCCTGGAGGTATTTAAGAGCTGTCTAGACATCCTGACTAGATGACTGCTGGTGGTCTGTTCCAACCTCAACTTTTCTGTGAAAATACTATCTTCAATACTGTTCATGCATGCATTTAGTAAATGTGGAAGGTTACTGTATCAATAGAAGCCAGGATGAAATGGTACCTTTTTTTTTCCCAGGTCTAGACGAAAAACATAACTCAGTAATTTCAGTAACCTAATTTGGTGCATTTTGGTATAATGTTTGTTTTATTAGTGCCCTGTGACTCAAGATTGACAACATTCAAAAGGGAATGCTTATCTGCCTGTATTTTTACTCTGCTGAAGTGGCAAAAAAAGTGCAATTGTTGAGGAAGAGTGCACTGTTGGACATGACATAGTTATTTTGGAGCTGCAATGCTCTAAGGTCCCTATGAACATAAAGTTCCAGCACTGTAACAGATTGTTGCTCTACCAAAAAGCACCAACCCTGATGTGGGCAGCACAGAGCTTGGTCTGTTCACAGCAGCATAGGCCTGGTGAGTTTGCTTTCGTATTTGCTGTTGAGCTGCAGTGGTGTCAACAGGTGCTTATGCTGGACAGTTCAGTATCAGAGTAGGTTTTTACTATGCTGTCAGAAACAGCAGCATTGCAATGAGGTAGCAAAATACTCACAGCTCCCAGGGTGGAAAAACCACAGCACAGAGGAGCTAGACTGCCTTGAATTTGCTTTTGCCTTCTTCCTCCCTGCAAAACACTTCAGCAGCAGTTTGGTCAAGCTTCACACCACCTTAGGCAACACTGGCTAGAGAAATACTGGGCTCACTGTAATTCACAGGAGAGCTAATTCACAGGAGAGTGGAAGGAAAGTTAGGCCAGCAGAGTTTTGCTGAGGCAGCTGTTTCCCCAGTCACGTAATGGGGAGCTGGCAGCTCCAACTCTAATTTTTATTTCTTTGCAGGAGAATCATTTTTCCTCCAACTTACATTATTTCTCCCCAGGAATATCAGCTGCCTTTGGGACCAGAGACCAAAAAACCTGACTCTATATTAAATTCTGCTTTACAGACCTTCTAGTAAATTATCAAAAGGAATGTGGCTGCTCTAGGCTCAGTGGTGAGATACCCCCCCAAGGGAGCTCAGGTCTACGTCCACCTAGCAGCCTTGGCATTGAAGGAAGGAATGGCAGAGAGGAGCTGACTCAGGTAGAAAAGTCTTGTCTTTCCTCAAAAGGCAGGGACAGTCACACCTAGGAGGGATCTCAGGAATGGAAAGAGGTAAGACTGTGTGCTCTATTCCAGAGCTTGCATTCTACGAAAGGACATAAGCTGCAAAAAATAATGGGAGCTGTAGCTAAGGTTATCTGGAATTAAATCTAAAGTGAAAGGGCACTGCAGTGGAATGAAATATGAAATATTTTACTATGGCATAGTCCCTCTCTAACACTGAGAAGAAGAGCAACAAAAGTGAAATCTAAAAAAAAAAAATTATACTAGTAACTAGAAAAAGCATATCNATGAAATATGAAATATTTTACTATGGCATAGTCCCTCTCTAACACTGAGAAGAAGAGCAACAAAAGTGAAATCTAAAAAAAAAAAATTATACTAGTAACTAGAAAATCAAAAGCATTTCTCTGTGGGAGTCCAAGTAACGACCACACTTAAAAGTATGCCTTTCTTCACTTGCTGTTTGATGAAAGTTTAAAGCACAAGACAATGAAGTGCCAGAGAGGTCTACACTTGTCCATCTGAGGATCTTTAACAGCAGTACACACTTAGCATTCTCATGATCAGCTATGAGTCTTTGCGACAACTACTGAATACATCTGTATTCCGCTCCTGTTTTGGCGTTAATGAGAATTTTATTTAAAAGACTTAAACAGGAAGCTGCATGCAGTTAATAAATAAACCTTTTGTCTCTAAAATAAAGACTGTTTATAACCGATTTCTACACACCGGAACAACCGGAAGAATTACTTCACCTCAGGACACTGATTCATACTTTGTCAAAATAAAACCTAGAGTTTCAGCATAAGTGGCCTGACGCACAGATCGTTACCTTTTCAAGCCATCTTTTAAACAGTCTCCCGTCAAACTTCAGCCGCAGTCCCGGGATCCGTGCGCACCGTGCGCTGGCCACAGGCCCGGCCTGGCCCCTCTCACTGACCAATACGACACACCGGGGCCGGGCCTCACACCCAGGGAACCAAGGGCGAGTCACTATCGAAGCGCCACGGCGCAGCGTGAGGCGCGGGGAGCAGGCGCAAAGGCCCTTCCACCCGGAACACGCGACCCGCCACGGAGGCCATTGTCCCGCCCGGCGTCACTGGGGGCAGAGTGCTCCCAAGCCCGTTTCCTTTGGCGGGCGGGGCGCAGGGAGGAGGTAAGGGAGCGAGTAAGAACATAGTGGCGAGAGGCAGCTCCAAGAGCGCAGCGCCAAACGGTGTGGTCGCTGCCTTCCCGCTCGCTCGCCCGCTCCCTTCCTCTTTCCCTCCTTCCCTCCCGCCTGCAGCCGGCCCGGGAGTGGTGAGGAGGGGAAGGTGACAGGCGGGGAGGGGTTGAGGGCGGCAGTGGGCGCCGCCTCCCGCTGCCTCCTTCCCCCACGCATTGCGACACAGGTCCGAACCTACCTTCACGGCCGCAGGAGCGGCGGCGGCCATATTTGTGACAAACAGGATGGGAGCCAGGACGGGGCGGTGCTGCTGGCAGCCGGCCAGCCCGCTGAGGCGGCGCGCCGCGTGTGGCCCGGCCCCGGCTTAGACCGGAGCCCCGCGGGAGGGGTCGCGCCGGTGCCGCTTCCTGTGTTCGCTAGGTGGCAGCGCCAGCCCGCGCTGAGGGCAGCCGCGGGGGCCTTTCCCGGCGTTCCCAGCACCAGGAGCGGCAACGCAGCACCGATAGCATCGCGGCCCGGGTGCGAGCGGGAGGGGGCGCCCGAGGAGTTCGCTCTCCAGCCTGAGGGGCCGGCCTCCCGAGTGTGCGCCCGATACCGCTGGAATTCTTCGGGAAACAATTAGGAATGTAGAATGCAGGGCACTACTTGGGGTAACAGCAGATGATATCAGTGGTTTGGTTTTTTTTTTTTCTTTTCTCCCTGTTTTTCTCCCAGGATACTTCCTTTCCAGAAGTGGATATTGCCATCCCTATTTCTATATGCTGTTCTTACACCAGTGCCCTCATTAGAGTATCTCCGGTGTGCTTGTGAAACATGGCTATCATCTGGTCTGTAAGCCCTGAAATGTGCCTGCATCGTTGAAATGTGTCCTCAGTGAACGTTTTTACTTTTTAAACAGCTTTCATCTTGGAAGTTCTATGAAGTCAGTGGGAATGCTGCTATGTTTAAATACCTCTTGAAGTTGCAGCTAGGGTACCCATGCTGTTTTTAATACTTTTGATCTGCATGTTTACATGCAACTCTCCGGGAGTCTTCATTGGCCGCATGTAAGCGAAGCAGTGCTGCAGCTGGTGGTACGTAAGTGCTTTTCTAAGTTACACTGCACTGATGTCATGGTATAATAAAAATGATTTATCAGCTATATGTGAGCATGTGCTATGATTTCTAAGCATCATCTCGGTCTTTCTGAAAGCTCAGTTTCAGATTGTCCCTTTCTCAGCCGTTCCACCTCCATATTCCTGGAGACACTGAGGTTTATTTGACTTTCCTCCAAAATTTCTCAATTTGTCAACAGAGGGTAGGACTAAACAGCACTACAAAATCCCTGGTGCACCGTGTAAAACACTGACATGAAGTGAAAATTAGACCTGGATTGCCAGAAATGGCAAAATGAGGCCAAAATTCCAGCTCTAACCTATGTGAAAATTTCTAATTTATAGTATTCGTAATTAAGTGGAAGAGATTTGTTCTCAATCAAATTAAAAAAAATTATTTGTGGTATTTTTCTTGTTGCCCAAAGTCCATGCATTGAAGCAGAATGTTTGTTTTACAGTAACATGATCTTAACATTTTGGGAGACATCAATAGTTTTGATATGTTTATGTATTCTGTTACTGTGAATAGATAAAAATACAAAATTTAGAGCTTTCAAAAGTAGCCAGTATCTTGCTAATTTCTAAAAGTATTTGTCATAGATTTTCTTTAAAGCAACTTCATCTATCAGAGAGACTTCAGCCATCCAGATATGCCATTCAGTGTCCACTGTTAAAAAATGTCACATATCTGCTAGTCAATGCAGACTCAGATTCATCACTGAACCTAAGTCCTACATTTTATCACAGCTGAGAAATCTGCTGAAGATCTGTGAGGCAGTTTGTTGTATTCCAGAAAAAGGATATTCCTAATAACTACTGAAGGCAGCAGCAGCTAGTGCGGCACTTGTGTTTCAGCTGAAATTTGTACTCTGTGCAGCTTTAAACACTTCAATCCTTTTAAGCATATGTGAAAGACCTTCATACACAGACTGAAATTTACTTTATTGTTCTCATTCTAGGCTGGCTTTTCTATTGAAGGTTCTACTTCCAGTGCACAGAATCTTTTAGCGACTAATTATTGGCAATTCTGTCTGTTTAATTCTATTACAATTTTCCTCCATTGAATTGCTTATAAAAAGCTGTCAATTGTGTTGCAGTATTAATGTTTTACCACAAATATGTGCTATCTCTTTGCTTTTCTGGTTCTATTGTTTGGTTCTTTTTGAATATGAGAGCTCATTTGTTAAAATAGTTTGAAAATATTTACTGCATGAACTCTCAGGGACCGTAAGTTTAAAGATTTATTTCTTACTCTCATTTGAAACTTGTGCTAGCTGTTCTTGCACTGGCTGTTCCAATGGGAGTTTGATACTCTACCTGTCCAGAGAGCTTTCCAACTTCATGCTTATGGATCCTTTGTACTATATTTTGTACGACCATTACTCTATGTAAGGATATATATGTCTTTATATAGATAAAGGGTAAATCTGAATACAGAACAGCAAGCAAAAAAGCCTGCTCATGATAAATTGTTGATGACATAGGTACTTCAAGAGATGTTGAGCTGGAAGCTCAAAGAAACTTCATTATATGAGGTGTCCAAAGATGTCTAGTCTGAGCCACCATTTGGGCACATTCCAAACAGTAGATGGACATCTTAGAATCAGAGAACGAATCTGTATTCTTGCAGACTAAGTACATTTTAAAATTTAATACAATCCTAATTTAAATTTAGCAATTAACTAGTAGGCAAAATCTGTATCAGTATGACATTTTGTACTCCTTCAAGTGAGCTCACCATATATCAACATCTAGTGAATCCCCATTACTTACAGCAGCATACACCCTAGGTCAAGCCATACTTGCATGTAGGGCTTCAAAATGATTTAAGTGTTCAGTGACAGGTAAGAAACAGTGTTTTGTGAAATAAGCATTTTTTAATACTTTCATTCTTGTAGACATTATGCTTTTGGTAAGTCAGTTTTGAATAGCTTAAAATCCTTTCACAGGACTGAGAGGTGGAATCCAGTTCTGTGACTGTTCATCAGTTAATTGTAATCTAAAAGTTCTGAATGGAGCTTTCATCATTGTGAGTAATCAGCTTTTTACAGCTGCCATTGTAAATTGGCAGCAGGTAATCAAACATCACCCCACCAAAGACACCGCCACAGTATTCCAGAAAACATTGTGAACATGTATGTTGAGGATGAGCATACACTATTAAAAAGACACCAGTTACAGGATTACTAGCGAGGTTGCAGGATTACTAGAGAGGTTGCAATTTCTGTTCTCCATTCCATTTATGACATTACAGTGTCATGGTTTAAGCCCAGCCGGTAACTCAAAACCATGCAGAAAACCATTAAATAAAATGATACTTGTATATTCTCCCAGAGGCTGCACTTTGTACTTCATATTCTGAATGCTGGAATGTAAATTCATTTATCTGAATAAAAATTAGTAGTTTAGTGGAGTTTCACTTTTTAAAAAATAAAATGCACAATAACTTGGAGTCTCTCTGCTTTGATTTATCAGTGTTTCAGTGGCAGTTTCTCATGGGCAGTGTTTCCTTGGCTTAAATTAAAATAATGTATAATAACTAAGGTTCATTTACAGCTTACACCACTCAAAAGATACAAAAGAACCTTTACATGAAAATAAGTAATCTATATGCCCAATTAAAGGCCCTTCAAACTTAAATATGAAGCTTCATCTGTTGTGCCTTGAGAGAATTGTGATGAAAGTCCCACCTCTAATGTCTGAAGACCCTGTCCTTAGAAATATGTGTGGAAAAGGGACAATTTAAGGTCACTCCAACTATCTGGCAGTTTTGGCCTTATGTCTGACAGGGCTGTGAAATCTTAGCCCAATGAACTGAAACACTTTTGTTTGCTTAAGAAGCACTTTAATTACACAAATAGCATATTAGTTAAATATAGAGGACAGTGTATGTATAATAAGATAATCCTTCACAGTGCAAACCAACATAGGGAGAAGAAGGTCTAATGCTGTGGTCTGATAATTGGGACATAGTGATCCTTGTTTTTTAATTCCTCTTGCAACATTAAATACTTTGTGCATTTAAGTAATTTAAACTCTGTCCCTCCTGTAAAGTCATAATCATGATGATAATCAACCTTAACTATGTTTAAAGGGATGTTCAGATAAGCTAGAGTGTATTTGTGAAAATGCTTTGAAGATGAAAAGCACTGAATCCAGGTAAAAGGTTTTATATTTTTTGTTACAACAAAAGTTGCTGTAAAGAAGTAACGGTGCTGCGTACACATGGCTGAGCTTTGAATTGCTTTTACTAATGCTACTTCAAAGAAACAACATTCACATTGAAGAGAGGGGAGAATAAAGACTCAGTCAAATTTACCTTCTGCATTCATTCATGCAGACCTCTATGTCAAGAGTTCCCATTGTGCTGTACCGCTTGTAGACCTTGTTGTTTCTGTCCTGCAAAATCACAAAATTTATTTCAATAAATAGTGATGGAATATTGCACATGTTAAAAGAAGAACATCTTCTGTGTCCTTCTAATCAGTCAAGACTTGACTCAAGGAGGAAGCCCAGATTTACAATAAACTCTTACTATGAAACTACCTTTCTCTTGTGTTCCATGGAAATTTCATGTTTTCTCTTATATTCTGGAAAAAATTCGTTGGACCTTGTCCTCAAAGTCATAGTTTCAGATTTCAACTGACTGCAAAGAAAAATTAATGTCTATGTATTGCATTAGGGCAAATAATTTTTAAGCATAAAGGAACATCAAGGCTAATGTACAGAAGCCTTCAAACATCTTATTCAGGAATATTTGAATACTTAAGTTTCCAGCTGATTATTACAATCCATAACCATAGGGTTTGTTGTTTCTACAACTTTTGTGGAGGAGAAACGTCTGAGAGCTCTCATTCTAAAGCAAAAGGCTAGCCAAGGAAGTTCAAGTGACCTTTATCAGTAGCTGAAGTGAAGATGGCTGTCTCTAGATTGACTGTGCTATGGGACTGGCATTTTCAAAATGGACAGTTAGCTTTTCCCTAATTTACAACAAATGGAAGTATGTGAAAGGGACTGTTTTGCCAACACAGAAGGACCAGAAAATCCCTTCCATAGTATGATTTTTTTCCTGGGGAGGAGCTATCAAGAAGCTGACCTCATCAGTTTCAAAGCTGTGAAGTGCTCCTTTGAGCGATAAATAACCTTAATGAGGTGAATATTGCATAGTCCACAGCAGAACACCTGTGCCAATTGCAGGTTAAAAGAGGAGAAATTTTCAGCTTGCAGGTAGTTTACTGATGTAGTATTTTGGATAGCTTCCAGGAAAAGAAATGCACACTGTATGAGGCCAGGTGTATAAAATCTGCTATGATATGAAATAGTCAGGTCTAGAACCTTGACATTTGATGTTACTGACACAAATTACTTCAGAAAATAAAATCCATACTGCAGTTAACCAATCACACTCATCTTCCCGATTGTGGTGTACAGTCTCAAGGTCCCCATTATCTTCAACAATGGCAAAGAGAAAAGGGACCTCCAGATCATGTAGGAAATTATTACAGGAGATGAACAGTATTTCAGTTAATAGCTGCACTGGTCTGCTAGAATTAGAGGTGTGTGCTTCTCTCTAACACTGCCTCATTAGGCAGTTAGTTAGGGGTTGTTTTGGTGTTTTGGTTTTTTGGTTTTGGTTGTTTTTTGTTTTTTTTTTTTT
>NDXB01006065.1:1318-31712 GCA_002631895.1 Agapornis roseicollis | reverse complement strand
AAAGAGAAGAAAAACTGACTGCAACTGCTGAACCCAGGACAGAAGGGAATTAGTGTTTCTTTCATATAGGTGCATTTTAGTAGTTAAGCATAAAATTCCATCTTCCAAAATGGAAGAAAGGAAATAGAAAGTAAAAAACAAGTAGTATTTATTTGAAGAAAGCCACTGCAAACAAATTAATGAGAGGAACTAAAGCAGTTACTATGATGCAGAATATTTTCTCTTTTTTAACAAGTTTGAACCACTGTTTTCTACTCCTATCTTTTCAAAATATAATCCTTCCTTACGTGACTTCATTTAAATTATTAACATAAAAATAGGGAGATGCTGGCACATAACTGCTAGATTGCTGTATTGAATCAAACTCATCTAAGGAAACAGTGAAGAAAAAAATCCAGTAGTAAGGAAAACAGAAATATGAGACATAGGAGAGCCAGAGTGGTGACATGAGGTTCATAAAAACAGGGCTTCAGAAAAGACATCACAAACCTTATTCTGTAATTGCAAAGTGTGCTGCCATAGTACCTCTAAACCTGCAAAGTCAGCAGGGACAGCACATGGTAGATGAGTAAGCAAGCAGAAAACAAGTAGCATTGAAAATTTAATATGACATGCTTGAAAAAAAATTATTTACAAGACTCCTACAAGTGAGATTTGAATGGAAAACACAGCATCATGCTGGAGTTTGATACGAAAGGTGGAGAATTCCATGATTTTATTGCAAGAAGAAATGCTAAGGGAAAGGTAAATGCAAGCTACCAACAAGATAATTGGTGTTAGACAGTGCCAGATTTTTGTTCATCTAATGGAAATTCTATATGCTTGGCCAGCACAAGAAGGTTAATATTCTATAACAACTACTTTACTCATCCCCTTTCCCCTGTGCTGCGGAGGGGGAGGTAGAGAATATCAGCAGAAATTTAAGCCCAGGAACAAGAGAGGGTTGGTGAAGGTGCTTTTAAGATTTTGTTTTACTTCTCGTCATCCTACTCTGATTTGATTAGTCATTTCCCCAAGTTGAATCTGTTTTGCCTGTGATAGTAATTGCTCAGAGCTGTTTCCCTGTCCTTATCTTGACCCATGAGATTTTTGTTACATTTTCTTTCTCTTGGCCAGCTGAAGAGGGTGAGCAATGGAGTTGCTTTGGTGGGCACCTGGTATACAGCCAGGGTCAACCCACAACTGTATGACACGATGTTCTGTAGGTAAATGCCAGGAGTCATATGTCTCCAATTAATATGATGGATAGAGAGCAAAACTATAGAACAAAGTAGGATGCCTCTGAAAGAATAGCAGTGTCTGAAATTTCTTGCATGGATATTACTACTAAGCCAGATTCCTTTTTAACTTTTTTCAAAAGGAAAGAGACAGACTCTAGAACAAGACTGAATTGGTAACTTCAGTGCTTTTGGTTTGCACCTTAATTCATCAAATATGGTTCAAAGAAGAGGGTTTCAACCCTAAAAGGCTACATAGGTAACAGACATTTTCTAATAGCATCTTCACTAGAATATTTATAGGACAGAAAAGCAATTTATAAGTACTGCCTGTGTTGGCTCTTTCAGTGAACTGGACAGGTGCTTCTTGGCCCCTCTGTTGTTTGTAGTGAAATTTCATAGTCCTTTGCTCATTCTGTCCTTTGTAGCTAGAAGTGAAAAGATAATATTTTAACCATTATTTTTTCCATTCAAACTCTGTTCCCTAATACAATTCTGTTTATATTCCATCTATTTATGTCCTCTAATGTTTCATTCTCAGCAGTCAGAATTAGTTTTGTGACCATTGGCCACCCAATATCCATTAGTCCCAGAGAGGAAATATAAAAAGCACGTGGGAGGCACTGATGCATCTATATAGGGAGTATCTTCATTGCAGACTCATCTGTGCTAATTAGTACTGGGATTGGAGTTTTCCAGTTAGCCTAAGCTGAGTATAAGTATTCCCACAACAAAGCCTTCTGTGTGCAGTTGTCCCCAAATCAGGATATGGGTGTTCCCAGGGGAGCAAAGCCCTGCTGCTTTGTGCTGTGGTGCTCTGAGGTTTGTTCCTAAGAAGATGAATGAGCTGTGAGAATGTCTTGCCTTTTGAAAGGATTGTTAGAACAGTGCTGGAGTATTCACCACATCTCTTTTGCATCTGAACACAGGTCTAGGCAAAACTAAAGGACAGAATAGGCTTAGTTCATACATATAGCTGGAAGCCAGTGTGCCTGGGGTCAAATAAGCATATAGCAGAGTTAAGAGGTAAAAATAAGGGTTGAGTGAAAAACACTTTTAAGACTAAACCCTAAATCTGTAGTGGATAAATAGTTTTGATTACCTACTTCATAACTTGGTTCTAGTCAAAACTATTCAAAGAACAAGTGCAACAATCAGAAATATGACCAAGTAAATATATAATAATCTATCTTCATTACCATATGCAACTGAAGGTTATGGACAGCCTAATGAGTGTTGTTAATACTGTTTGTAATTTTACATTTATAATAGGAGGGAAAGTTCAGGGTAGTATCTAGTTAAAATTTATAGCTATTTGGAGCAGAAACAAATATGATAATGCTGAAAAGTTAATTTATTGACTGGTGAGGCTTTTTAATAAGTTGATAATAAGAGTACAAAATCCTTTTGGTTTAGTGTATTTTCTCTCAGAAGCTAGACAGAGTAATACATTAATCTAGCATCTTCAAATTAAGCTGGAGAATCAGAGAATGGTTAAGGTTCAAAGAGACCTCTGGTTTCACTTGGTCCAACTCCTTCCTTCTCAAGCAGGGCCACATAGACCGGGTTGCCCAGGATCATGTCCAGATGTCTTTTAAAGGACTGTCCAGACAGTCTTCTAGAAGGGAGACTCCACAACTTTCCTGGGCAACCTGTACCAGTGCTCAGTTACCCTCACAATAACAAAGTGTTTGCTGTCGTTCAGAAAGAACCTTCTGTGTTCATGCCAATTGCTTCTGATCCTGGCTCTGGGCACCACTGAAAAGAACCTGGCTCTGTACTCTTTGTGCCATCCCTTCAGGTATTTACACACATTGGTAAGATCCTTCCTGAGCCTTGTGTTCTCCAGGCTTAACTCTCCTAGTTTTTCCAGCCTTTCCTCATACGTGAGATGCTCCAGTCCAACTTCATGGACCTTTGCTGGACTCTCTCCAGTATGTCCATGTCACTTGTATACTGAAGAGACCAGAACTGGACTCAGCACTCCAGATGTGGCTTCACCAATGCTGAATAAAGGGGAAAGACAGCCTCCCTCAACACCTGCTGGCAACACCATTACTCATGCAGTGTCTTTGCCATCAACCTTTGCCACCAGGGCATATTACTGATTCATGTTAAACTTGCGTGTCCAACAGGACCCCTGTTCTTTCTCTGCCAAGCTGTTTTTCCACCTGGCCATCCTCTAGTGTATGCTGGTGTATGGGGTGGTTCCTTACCAGTTACTGGATTTCACACTTCCTGTTGTTGAACTTCATGTGGTCCTTCTCAACCCCTTTCTTCCCCTTGTTCAGGTCCCTCTGGATGGCAGCATGATCTTTTAACTTGTCAGCCAGTTTTGCTATCAGCACAAATATAGTTAATGAAATGATACATACTAACTGAAGAGAATGATTGTAAGTCCAGGCAGCTGAGAAGGATAAGGTATAAGGGCTTTCTTCTCATAAGAGGTCAGTAATCATACAAATAATGCTTTCACTTACAGTAGAATAGGACATTATAGCCATTAGAAAAATTCCTGTTTAACTGGGACCTATATTAGGCATAACTTTTGTCAGAATCAAGAGTTGTCCATCTGAAGAAACATGAGCAGAAATGAAGGAAGAAATAATACATGTGTAATGGAAAAAATGACATTGGTAAAAGTTTCCTGAAAGGCCTTTTGATAATGAAGAAACAATGAGGTTTTGTATCATGAAAGAAAATGCCAGATAGGAGCTGCTAGTTATTATCCTATGAGAAAACACTATTGAAACTAAAAGCTGGTGAGATGGTGGAAACATTTGCAGCACAGTGTTTTTAATGCCAAAGACAAGAACTTTTAATTGAACTGTTTATCATAAAAAAAAAAATAAATATGTGTGAGAGAGAGAAGCAAAACTGCCATGTTCTACAGCTTCTTTGCAAATAATGCAATACAGGTGACTTTTACAGTTCACAGTGTAGGTATTAAATATCCCCAGAAATCTGCACATGGCTTATGATCCAGTTTGAAATTGGCATGTTTGGTAACAGAAAGATTGCTGAGAGACTTCTGTGCCTGACATGGGAGTTGCTACTGACATGGACTTGTATTCTGAAGCACCCATATGTTTTGGCAGACAGGCTCCTAATGTGAGTATGAATCTCTTCTCCTGAAATAGCAATGATCAGCCAGAAGACTTAAGTATAAAGATTATGTCTCTGGGTTATTTGCAAATTAATTAAAAATGGGAAAGTTCCTTGCAAGCAAATGTCCAGCTAGTTTAGGATTCAACTTGACATTAGAAGGCAATGCAATTAAAGTCTAAAATAGATTTGAAATTTGTTACCAAACCCTGACTCTTACCTTCAGTATTTAATTTTATTCATGGCTCTGCAGTTAGGTACATTATAAATAAGAGCTGAAGTTAAGTACATATTTTTGCGAATGTCATTTACTTGTGCATTTATACAGTAAGCAAACCTTACAACAGCTTAAATTAAAATGAAGTGACTTATAAAAAGTTTATTTTTCTCTAACTAGAATTGCATTTAAGAAAAACATGGTTTAAAGTAGGGCATCTCAAACATGTATATTCTGAAAATGTTATATGGTGAATTTCTTTGGAATTGCTAGTCATAAACAGATATGTAAAATGTCACATTTTGGGTTTTGTACCAAAAAAAGGCACTTTTTGCATGTATTTTCTTGGTTTAAGAGAAAAAGAGTGGGTCTTGCCGCTTGTCCTAGTCCATCTAAGAACATGACATCCTCAGGCTGAGATGAGGAGAAAAGGAAAATAAAAAAAAAAGTGGAAAGTAGGAGTGAAGAAAATGTCTGGAAAGGAGGAAGCTCATGTCAATTACTAATTGTAAGTTTTACCTTAGTCTGCAAAATTCACAATAGAATAAAAACTACAATACACATTCCATGTAGCTTATATATTGTATGCATTATTACATGCACCATCATAATGTAGTATCATATAAACAAAATAGTGAAAATATAAATCTATTTACACAGGTTAGATTTTATTATGCAGTTTATAGATGTATAAAAACCAAATACTAGAATAGTTTCAAGTGCAAATGGGTTGCATATCTTAAGTGGTTCTTCATATCCTGTAACAGTTTATGGATTTTTATTTACATATAATTTTTTTTGTTTGTTTTTTTCATGAAGTTGCTTTTTTTACCCTTGATGCTTGAAATTTACTTAAGTTGCAGCCTTTAGTATTTGCATCACAGAGCAGTAGTTACTCAATGTGGTTCAAGACAGTATGCTCTTGGTTTTAACCCATCACTGCTGAATTCAAGAGTCTACATTTTGTATAGAAGTGATTGACAATGGAGGAAGGTCATCACAAAGTTTTAAAGATGGAAGGGTGATAATATAATTGGCCTTTAAATGAGCCCATATTTTAGGATATTAAACCAAAAACCTGTCTTTAAGAGTTGCTCTCGGGAACCTTTTAAGGTTTCAGATATCAATATAGGTGATCTTTGCTTAATTAGGGAACAGTGTTTCTACTTCTCTAACTTGCCTCTGATTTCTTGTTTAAAGAAAGAGTTAAAAAGAAGTATTTGTATCAATAAAACCAAGAATGATGCTAACAAGCCTCTTTTGGGCCCTGATAGGCAAATCCTCTCAGTGCCTGTATTTTACAAATTCCAAACACATTTCTGTGCACAAATCCTGAGTATGTGTTTACATGTAATTAATTTAATATTGAAGTGGCAAAACAACTCTTTTTGTTATTGGTGTGGTTTTTGTTGTTTTAATTGCTTCTGGTGATGGCTCTTTACCATTAATTCAGCAAGCCACGAAGTCTTATAGAACAAAGCTACTCAGTGCTTGTAGGAGTTATGTTTTGTATTGCTGAATAATTCAGTGGTTTCCAAAGGAGTAAAGATCTGTGTCTTTAAATAAAGGTAGTCTGAAATTAAGATTTCACTGTGGGTTTTATAGCTATTAAATACCCTATAGTGAGTACTGTTATGTAATCTTTTAAAACCACCATTTTTGGCTAGCTGGTTTTCCCTAGGGAGCATAGGTAAACAGGTTTCTGTAATGCTTTCTTGCAGGAAAAACTGATAATCTCCAGATATAAAACCAGGAAAACTTTTTTTTCTTTTAATCACTAGAGAGATAATGTCTGTGAGAGCTTCACCCATCTGATTGTACACATGTTTTTCAGAAGCCCATCAACTGTAAATAACAAGTCTGTATACAATGTTTTTTTATAAAGTACACGGTTTGAGAGTTGTTTCAATATACTAATGAACCCAATACTATGTCAGCTGGAGTTCATGATGTCCATGAATATCAGTAGGAAGAAAACCGAGCCACAAATTAAGCATTTTAATATATTTTTTTAATAAGCTGTAAGAAGTATTTTCTTGAAATATATCAGATACCATTCTATATAAAGCATAAAACTCCTCTGTAAAGGAAGAAAACATCTTTCTGGTCTGTCACGTCTGTCTGGTCAATCTTGTAAGAGTACATGTACAAAACCTATGCCCTTCTTCTGCCTTTTATGCATCAGCAGACCTGAAAGTAGCTGAAAAGATATGGCAATATAATATAAGGCATGGAAACTGGAAATTCCATGGAACGTCTTTCTGTCCTTTCCAAATGGATATATTTGAATTTTATACAAGAAAATAGGATGATCTTGAATTTTTGGAAACTGATTAACTGATAGCTTTTACATAAGTTATTTTGGGAAAACAAACAAACAAACAAACAAAACAACAAAATAAAGGATGAATAAATGGGTACTTTTGATAAATAATAAAACTCTAGCAAAGAATGAGAAAAACCAGTATGTTAACTTATGTCCAGGTGGGTTTATCCTCTGTTGTTCTTATATTTTAAAATATACTTCCCTAGATTATACTTGTTGCATTCCAAAGCTGAAGGATGACAACTTTTCTGCAGCTATTACTTACTGATGTTACTTAACATTGCCAATTCAGAGTATGTGCTGGCAAAGGGAAAAAAATATAATCTTGCCAACTGTACAGCTGGATTGTCAGACTGTGTGTATAACAATTCCACTATAAAAATGTATATTTATATTATGGTAATGTCTGTCTGTTGACTTTTATTTTTTAATGGCTAGCTCATTATGATTCTGTTGGTTTTATTTGTAGTTGTTTTCTTCTCCCTAAATACCAATTTTACCCCTTCTTTTGATTAATACATCACAGTTATCTCCTCTTTATTGTGCTCTTCCTTTTCAATTTCAAAGGAGAAAATGATACTGAGGGATAATCGACTCTGTCCAGTTTTGCTAGTAGAGAGCATGAAGGAGTAGAAATGGGATAAACCTTTATCTCCTTCAGTGTAAAGTAGAGGTTACCCTGAAGCTGAACACAGCTCATCCTTGAAACCACACAGAAAAATATTGTATTTTTGATGTTGGGAACTCAGGGGAAATATAGGCTCATACTGTGCCAAATCCTTCTTCCAGGAAATGCATTTTTTAAAAATTAATTTCCATCTCAGTTAGGAATAGTGGAAAGCAAAGGTTTACCTTTATATTTATACTAATGGGCTTACCTCCTAAATGCTGTACTTGAAACAGTTATGTTTATGAGGTAACTGTTCCTGTATCAGTGTAATGTAACTTGCTTTTTGGACTATAAGTATAAAATGATATCTGAAACAGATAATAGCAACTAGATTATAATTTATCTCACACTGTTACTACTAGTGTGCTTTTTTAAGAACAGTGTATAAAATTCACAACAGCCAAAAATCAGAAGTAGTCTTTCAGATCAAATTTCCACCTTAGTTTCTCAAGAAGGTTTTGTGCGTGGAAGCAATTACAAATAATCACAGGTCTACTGTGTCAGTCTCCCCTAAGTTCCATATATGCCCCAAACAGAGTCTGGGTGTGTAAAATCTACTGGAACAATAGTTCAGAGCTGTGTACATGTTGTAAGAACCAAATCTTAGTGGTATCCTGCTGGTGGTTTGGTCTCTCAGTTGTGCTATGCTCTATAACTCACCTAGATTCTTTCTTGGACTTGAGGGAAGAGTGAGTTTCCTTGGACAGAAACTGAGTGAACTAACATGCATTCAATATGTTTGATAATGAAACTGAGATTTGGGAGAGAACAGAAACAAAAAGTAATTTGATAGTGTACATGTAAACAGAATATACCTTTTAGATGCATAAAAAGTTGTTTGCCATATTTACTTGTTCTTTTAAGGGGAAGAAGGCAGAAGGTGGTTGTTTGAAATCCAAGAATTATTAGAACTGGATGTAGCTATTCCCCACATGATTGAAGATTTTGTGCCTCTCAAGTAATCAAACAGGGATTGTGGCAGATGATATTAGATGAGAAAAAAATAGTTACTGTAGAAGTGCATTTTGGACATATCATGAAGCTGTACTCACAATTTTAGTCTTGTGAAAAGTCATTAATTTAAGTTAATTTAAGTTAATTAAGTTAAGTTAAAAGTGCCACCCACTCATTGGGAAGGTCTTAAAATCTTTTCAGTAAACTTGTCTGGGATTTTTTCCCCCTCAGTGGTTATTCATACGTTTAAATCTTTTCTTTCAAAAAATTAAGAACTTTTATTTTATTCCTGTTTTTTTTTGTTTTTTTTTTGTTGTTTGTTTGTTTTGTTTGTTTGTTTGTGTTGTTTTGCAGGGATTATTTCACCAGAGAGAAAAACATATTTATTAATATATATTTATCAACATAGGCATCAAAGTAGCAATGAGAAACAATATAACTGGACAGNTTTTTTTTGTTTTGTTTGTTTGTTTTTGTTGTTTTTTGTTGTGGTTTTTTTTTTAATGACAGAAAATATAAGATGCTTTCATGAAATTACTGAAGGTAAAATTCCATATAGCCAATATATTTAGGGTGAAATTTACTTTTGATATATTTAGACCTTTAACATATGGCTGTATGTGAAACTTTCATCCCAGTTACTGACTTAAATGGTCTTCAAATCATATCTAAGTGTTCATTCATCTTTTATTTTAGAAGCAATCTCCCAGTCATTAAAACTGATGCAGGGGAAACTTCTACTAAATCCAGAAACTGCCTTTTTCAAAACCATTTGGTAAAGTTTCAGGTTGATTGTTTTCATTTTCACTGTTAAGAATTCAATTTCAGAAGACTGAAGCTCCCCTTGGAGCTATTTAAAAGATTGTCAGAAGTCTTTTGTGTTTCTAGTAAACCTGTGGCTTATTTTTCACTTGTACAATTGTTTTGCTTTCCAGATATATTTATTTTTGTTAGGTCCATGTTGTAAATCAACTTGTTTCAAGGGGAGTTGTCATTATTTGAAGGCAGAATATTTCACTTCAGACAACTGCTTTATTCCCTGTTGACTATTGTATCATTGGGCTTTCTGGGTTGTTTTTTGTTGTCTTTTTAGGGGTTGGGGGTTTTTTTAGTAAGTATGTAATATTTAGCTCTCATCTGTTCTTTTCATCTGTTATTGCCCCCTATCAACTTCTGCCTTTGTGCAAGACGTAATACTCTCTCTTAATCCATTGTAACACTCAGCATGTCTTCTTGAATGAAATATCTTTATTCTGCCAGTCTTGTAAGCTGTTCTTTCACACAGTGATGAACTTCTCTTCAATACTTTACAAATGTTAGGTTTATCAAGATTAATCAATTCTTCAACCTTGAGCCCTTTGGAGGCCTCCTAGAACAATTTTGGAGATTTTATACTATACAACTACTATACAGTTGTCTCTTCTTTAGTGATATCTCATTTAGTCACACACATTTTTCCTCAAGTGTTGTTTCTTGCATTGCACTAAAATGGATAATGCCAGCAGTGGCTAATTCTCCCAGTAAAGTCCCAGCGAGTAGGTCACTAGGTCTTGAATAGTGAAGCTGTTGCAAAAATTTGAAAATTTAGAAGTAAATGTTTAATTTGCATGCTTGGGATGTTTTCTTGAAACAAGCTGAGAAGTTTGAAATCAATATTAATCCCACTACTTCTACCAGCTTCAGGGTTTAAATGCACTGCAAAATTAGCAACAGACATTCTGTGCTTGAACTAGACTATCTGAAGTTGAGTGGATACAATTCCTATATTTCTCTAGAAAGCGTTACTGTGAAGAAACACTGTGGCATATAGCACCATACATAGAAGAAAGGGAAAAGCAAACTGCTTGAATTCAATGACCCAAATAAAATGTTAATTATAAAGCGATTCAATTTCTCTTTCCTAACAAAGGCATTTCAAGGAGTAGGTGATAAGTTCTTCCAGGGACTATTCTTCTGACTCTATGGGATGTTATCTGAGAAATGCAAGGAAAAGAGTATTTTTGGTTTAGTTTGTTTTAATGCTTTTAATTCAGTAGCCTCGGAAATGGTAAAAGACATTATAAAGGGGGACTGTATTTATATATAGGTATGAATTTGCACTTGTGCAGATCAGCCACTTGTGTTTCTCTGGAATCTCATCCAGAGTTTGTATCTTTCTACTTTTAAATACACCCATAGAATGGCTGGGATTCAAAGCATATTTTTTAGGCATGGAGTGTGGTGTCTCAGATGAAGAGAAGGAGTCATATTTTGGTGGGTCCAGTTGGAGCTGAGCTAAGCCTGCCTTTAACAGAAATGGCTCCACTTACCTTTAGATGCTGTACTTTTGCCAGCAGCTCATATTCTCTCCCTTCACTTAGCAGTCTGTGAGGGCAATTGGCTAAGCCTTATATTTGCATTATTTGTTTATGCTGAACTCTCAGATCAACTGATTGCTTTAATTTTGTCCCGCTGATATGTAACAACATATTTAATGCTTTGTTACACTGGATTATCATTTACAATTCCTTCTAAGCAAATTTATCTGAATATCAAGCTTGACCACATCAGCCAAACCTTCTAAGTACAGCAGCATTCCTGCCACCTCGGTGCTGCAAAAACTGTGTGGGATTTTCGCTAGTATATACAGTATCTATCTCGCTTTGGTGTACAAGAAGAGCTATTAGCTGCATATAACAAGAAAATTAAGATATATGTCATAATCATTCCTTCCTTTAGCCTGAGAACATAAACTTACCACAGGGGCACAGTAGAAAGCTCTGAATATGATCAGAGCTTTGCAGCTCAGGCTCACTCTTCTAGTTGATAAATATCCCTACATCCATCCTGTTGATCAGCATCCCTAACTGAAAGCAAACCAGCAATGAATGGTGAAGAATTTTTAATTTAGGGATAAGTTGGGTTATTTCACTTTCTCATGCACAGTGGTAGGACCTAGCCTTCATTTAATGTGTATTGCTACATAGTGCTTTAGCTCTTCCTATCCATAATCCCAGGCTTTCTCTGAGGCACCCTCCCATGGCTGAGGGGCTCAGCTCTGCCCTGCAGTGGGGCCATTGGAGCTGGCTGGAAGTGGCTGTGTCTGGCACTGGACAGCACCCTACGCTGAGCACAGGAGATGCTCGGGCAGCACCTCACTGCTGCTGACACATATTCAGGTAAGCCCAGTACAAATGAATAATTTTACTTAGAAATTCAAGTCCTATTTTATCCTTCTGTGAGACAGAGAAAAGGGTAGTGTGTTGTTTATAGAGTGCTGTGTAACCTGTTGTTAACGAAATGCATTATCATGTGTAAAAGCTATGCTATAACCTGTTTTTAACTAAATGTATTATCATGTGTAACAACTATGCTGTAACCTGTTTTTAACTAAATGCATTATCATGTGTAACAGCTATGCTATTCCCAAACATGCAGCGAGATGGTTTTCCAGGTGTTACTACTAGGAAGTATAAAGCTAAAGAACAGTATAGCTATAGATCACAACAATAGATATAAGTTATCTTGGTCTGGTCATTTTGCATTTGAGGATTTACCAGATAGAAGCCTCAGAAGTCTAATTGTTTCTAAAAGTTATCTACTGATGTGAACACAGTCATTAGCTGATGTTCAAGTACCCCTGATCCTCTTCAATATCAAAATATCTGCTTTACATTTTTGATTAAATTGCCTTCTCTAGCTTCACTTTTCAGCTGTTGGTTCTTCATATAACTCTTTTATACCAACTCTGCTATAAAACTTCTATTCCCTTGGAGGTATTCCCCTCTTATAAACAAATTATCTCTTTAATCTTTCTGAACATGTTAAATAGATTGAACTCCTCAAAGACTATAAAGCATGTTCTTCAGTCCTTCAGTTATTCTTTTTACTATGATCTTGTTCTAGGCTACCAGCAAACTTTGAAAAATAATCCTGTCATACTCCAAGATTCCTTTCTAATAATTTCTTGATTGAGTTTGATACTTCTTAATATTTAAGGTAAACATTTAAGCTAATGGCAGATAGTCAAACTTGAGGTACTTTATAAGGCAAATATTTTTGGTTGGTTTTTGGGGGGGTGTTGTTTCATTAGGTTTTTGGTTTTGTATTTTGGGTTTTGTTTGGGTTTTGTTGTTGATGTTTGGTTGTTTTTTTTTATTCTGCTCTGGTGAAATTACACAGGAAGTGTAAAAAACTATCAAAAAAATCCCACAACACACCCTCATCCTTTCCTCCCACCCCCGCCACCACAACTCCCTCACTGAAAAGTCCTTCGTATCAACAGATTTGCCTGCTGGCATCATCTGTTATAAAAAAAAAAGAAAACTTTCTTGGCCATGTTGCAGTCTCTCAGCTCTCCAGTGTACCTTGAATAGTCTCATAATGACTACATAGAATGGGACTGCTCACTCCTGGCAGTTTTGATTTCAGTCTGTATTGGTGATGTTTCCTCCCACTACAAAAATAATGAGGTTGTTTCGGAAGTCTGAGAGGCTCATGTATAAGACAAAAGGGTAGAAGATGAAAGCTGATGTGTTCCAAAGTCACTGTGTGGGCACCAGTTGATAGTAATTTAGCTGACAACAAGCTGAGCTAAAGGAAATAGAATAGTTAGGGTTGGAAAGGACATTAAGATCATCTAGTTCCAAACCCCCCGCCATGGGCAGGGACACCTCACACTAAACCATGTCACCCAAGGCTCTGTCCAACCTGTCCTTGAACACACTGCCAGGGATGGAGCACTCACAACTTCCTCGGACAACCCATTCCAGTGCCTCATCACCCTTACAGTAAAGAACTTATTCCTTATATCTAACCTAAACTTGCCCTGTTGAAGTTTGAACCCGTTACCCCTTGTACTACCACTGCAGTCCCTAAGGAAGAGTCCATCCCCAGCATCCTTATAGGCCTCCTTCAGATGCTGGAAGTCTGTTATGATGTCTCCACACAGCCTCTTCTCCAGGCTGAACAGCCCCAAGTTTCTCAGTCTGTCTTCATACAGGAGGTGCTCCAGTCCCCTGATCATCCTCGTGGCCCTCCTCTGGACTTGCTTCACCAGCTCCATGTCCTTATGTTGAGGAGAGCAGAACTGCACACAATATTCCAAGTGAGGTCTCATGGCACCAAAAATCTTCTCTAGGTTCAAACTATCTCTTTACAGACTGAGAAAATCAAGGCAATGTAAGGCTGTGTACAGAATATGCGCCAGAGGAGTTATCTTTTTAAATAAAGACTTACATTCAGCAAGCATTGACAGGGTTACAGAGAGATTATTGACACTGCATAACATGAAGTCACTCTTCAGCTGCAAAGTTTTTGTAGGCTGCACAGCAAATAATTTCATAAAGATTCTTTGCAAACTCCTAAGCTGCTGTCTTGCATCTTCTTTCAAACTAAAATGCTGAGTAAATGCTGAATTGAAAAGTATGTTATGGTCTTTATGATAAATGAGTTCTTTTATTTTTCACCTGTGCCTTAAGTTGGATCTTCTGTTGCTTGGTGAATGGAAGGAATGTGTTAAGGAAAATAACATTGTTTCAGATGGTGATAAAATCAGCGTTCTTCACAAAAATTGCTTGCATGTATGTACAAAGCCCTATATTTATGCAGGGGTGTCTGATAATTGTGCATATAGTTGCCATTTTACATTAATGGCTGCCAAATCTTTGTAGGCATTTCTGGGTTCTGATGTTCTCAGTGGGAGCACATACAATTTCTAGATTTATACATTATCTCAAAGAGTCAGGGTGACTTGGAAGATGCTGTCAATATATCTTTCACAGTGCTCTCCACACTGCTGGAGCTGAGCAAAACATATTATGTACAAAACATTTCTTGTAAAGCATAATCACTTTTTAAGAAGAAATGCATAAGCTTTACAAAGACTTTTAAACAAATCACTCTGAGAATCTCTTCAGTGGCAGAAAGTGTTAAAAAAGGCATTTGAGATTTATTTGATGTCCTTTCATCCACTGATTTCCAGTACATAAAATAAATTGAAAAAAAAAAATTAAAAGTGGATAAATTGGATAGCACCATTGAATTTGAATAGATTTTGTTTGGTTGGTTTTGGAGTTAGAATGTGAGATTTTGGTTGGTTGTTGTTGTCAGAGGGGCAGTGATTTTGATGGCTGGGGGAAGGGGTTGAAAAATCAGACTGAATGACGGCAGCCTCTCAGTCTTCTGTTAGAGTGGATACTGATTGGGTGGCTTTTCTGTGATCAGGAATCTGCACAGAAGAGTATCACCGTACAAATATCTCTTTTCAGAAGTGTGATTTGTCCTTGCTGAGCTACTTTGACAGTAATGATACCCACTTCTTGGGTTAAGATATAGAGAAAAGAAAGAATACTTGAGAGAATTCCAGAATGTAGAAATGACATCAGCAAATCCATTATGTGACAACTCACATTGCATTGAATGTTCTTTTCTTGTTCTTAGATTGTGATTTCCTTCCTTTTTTGGAAAACTCAATGCTCCGAGGTTCACTGAAGAGAGATACAACAGAAAAAAATTAACTCATTATCCAAAACATATACCTACCTGCCAGATGAAAACACACAAAATGTGGGATAAGGAAGATACAGTCATTAGGAAACATCAGTGTGAATGCTGTTAAATTCAAGCATCTGAAGTAGATGTCTGGTGTATAACTTCATGACTTGGTAGCTTACATCTTAAAATCCCTGAGAGTACTGTGGAAAAGACAATAAAAATTATTAAGGGCAAGAAATTTAAAGATATTCAAGCCTGTGGTTATTTAACTGAATACTTAAACTTTTTGATAACACCTCAGAGCTTGCCTTTTATTGAATTGAATGGTAGGTTAAACTTGTAGGCTTCTCAAAATATTAATATAAACCTATTGCATCATTAAGCGCTTAACTGCTTTTAAGATCTGCCCCTATGCTGTTTCTCCTTTTTAAAGGATGTGGTAATGATACCCCTAAATATAGTATGTACTGCTATAGTGAAAATTCATAATAGCAGTACACTGTCACAGAAAGATATAAATAAAAGGATTTTTTTTTCTGTGAAAGTTTCTGGTATGTAATGGTGAATAAATCAGATAAATCGCAGATTGGAAAAATTAGGGTGAAATAGCCAGCCAGATTGCTACTGGCATTTGAGATTTTTTTGATCAGTTACTTACAGCTAAAAACACTTTCAAAATGGAGGTAGGAAAATTACATGAAATGTCATAGTTACACTTCCTTCAGGGAATTATGTTCTGAACTGTTTTAGAGATTGCTCCCCCTGTGTATGGTTTGGGAAATCTTGATATACTGTTGTTCACTGAATGCATTACTGTAGGCCTGTAATATTTTCAAAATTATTGAGTTACTTTCACAAGCAAGAGTTTGGAGATTGGACATCCAGTCATGCACAACCCATTTTGAATTTGCAGTGATCTATGTTCTGCTTACTATAAATGGGGATATACGAGGTTTCTCTTCTGTATGCAATAATAACAGTAAGCTAATACATCCCTGGCAGAAGAGCGGTGCTTTCAATAAACTCCTATTCCTCCCCTAGACAAACCAATAAGGTAAATCATTCAACCCTGTCATAGCCCAAAAGCAATGATACAGTCAGAGACTATTATATAAGTTGTTTATGTTGGGGAATACCTTCTCTGAAATGTGGTGATGAGCAGGGCACATCTGAGTTATTCTTTCTATTTAAGACTGTTAATCACAGAAGTGTCAGTATAAATCCTATAATTTTTGAGGCTTTATGTAAGTTTAATATGGTTAATACAATTGTCTACATATCCCAGGCCAGTATAATGCTTAAGCATATTCTAAGTGCTCAGCAAGTCAGTAAATTCAAAGAAGTGCCACTACTATTTGTGTCATATGATCTGTCATGCACTGTCAGTTTTCTGTGATCAGAAATGTTGTCCTTTGTCATGGTAAGAAGTGGATACAACAGGGATGGATGGGAATATGGGGACTTGGAGCTTTCACATTTTCAGAATTTAAATAGCATAACTGAATTTAAATTACTTGCTGGTGAGCATTGTGATAAGCTTATTTCTGTATGTAGGTTTCTTAAATTATTTTTACAGCCAAATTCTGCTTTAATGCTTGTCAAGCATCCCTCAAAACACTAATAAATTTTTAGGGCTTTAAAAAAGCATATCATGGCTTCCTTTAATACATATATTCCTGGTATGAATCTTGCAATTAGAACTTTCTTAGAAGATGCTGGAAGGTGCATGTCTGCTCCTAACACTCCTAAAACTAAGTTTTGAAAGAATTAAAAAATGCATAAATATTTTGTAAATTAAAGCCACAGTTTGCATACATACCTGAAAGGCAGCACTGCATTGAACGTATGTAGATGCACAACCTGCTCTTTAGAAACACAGAATCAGACAAGTTGTTCTGAAAGTGCATTTTTTTCATTATGTTCAAGCTCTGTTTTCTGTATCATAGTAGGTGAATAAATTTGTTCTCTATTAAAACACTGAAAATCTGTACTTAAATCCTGTAAAAAGCTTTTCCAGAAAGACAGACTCTTATTCTTTTTTTCAGTGAGATGATTATATGAGTTCATTTCAAAGAAAACAATAGAAAAAACTTCTTAAGGAAAATACTAAGCATCAAGTCTTTCCTCCAAACTTCTAAAGCATATTTTGAAGGATGGGCTAATAAGTGTTTCCTCAGACATGTTTTTCCAATGTTACAGATGAGAACTGGAAAGTACATCTATGGCATTTATAATAGAATCAGATTTAATTTAGCACATATTTCACTTGTTTTCTTTTTAGGTTAGCAGGGAAATAGAAAATCAGTGGAACTCAGTTCCTCTGTGAAGGGGGTGCATTTGGATTTTTATAGGGGAGGGCAGACCACAGTTGTATATTTTTTTGTATTTCTTATGAAGTCCTGCTGAGTCACTTAATTTGAGCAGTAGAAAGGTCCATTTGAATGTCCTCTTTAGCCAAATCAGGGGGGACCTTGCTGCCATTACTTCAGAGGCAGACACCTCACCCTGCAAATCTTCCATGGAAAATAATGGGAAAAAGTGTAAAGCAACCTTTAAGCAATATCAAGCAGTACTTTAGATGTTAAGAATGAGTTAATTTCTCTAACCGTACTGCATACAGTTGTTTTTTTTTACTACAATAAGTAAGAACAAAACCTGTTTCTTGTGAGTAAAGTTAAAAAGGGGAGTGTCTGGGAAGGGGAGGTGGTGGTGAGAGAACCCAAACCTGATTTCTGTAGTTCCTAATCTGCATATTTCTTATTCATTGTGGTGTTTCATTACAGACATACCACTTAGTTTTTCTATATCTTTTTCATACTAAACATGATATTTTGATACTTTGTATTCAAACCTTAGTGATATTAACAATCTATATTTCACAGAAGTATTTGTCTTATACACCAAACAATTCCCCCTTACACACATGCCTGCATTTTATGATATGGTAAAAGATGAACTCATAGCGATTACGTTGTAGAACTTCCAATTTAAGTTTGAGCTACTGGGGAATGGGTGATGCATTCTTTGTTGGAAAGGAAATATGTGATACCATTACCTAAAGCTATCCAGCATACTCTTTCCC
The DNA here is from genome assembly GCA_002631895.1 of Agapornis roseicollis. Classification (NCBI taxonomy): domain Eukaryota; kingdom Metazoa; phylum Chordata; class Aves; order Psittaciformes; family Psittacidae; genus Agapornis; species Agapornis roseicollis. The sequence continues at coordinate 13,667 of NDXB01006065.1, read as the reverse complement.
ATATACTTTTTCTACACGCATATACAAATTGCATTGACTTTTACTAAATCTTCTTCTAAATTGACTTTGTTAAATTGGTACAACTCTGATTCTCCTGAATTAGAGTTCCTTAATTTAGCTTGTTAGAGAATTAAGTTAAATCAATATAATTCACTTATGCTGATTTAAGCATGTTAAATTGATGCAATTCCCTGGTATGTATTTTTTTCCACTATTGAGAAGAAGTGTGGGAAAATTCATATAATTTTTATGTATTCCATTCTTAAATTATTTCTTTCACAGTTTTTGCTGGAAGAAATCCAGCTAAAGTGGGGAGTTGCCTTAAAATAAAGTAGGAAAAAGAAGAAAACATGAACTATATTCATGTTTAACTGTGTAAAACAAGCCACTTTCTTAGGACTAGTGTCCAGTTTTAGCCCATGTCAATCATGACTGATTTAGAATTTGTCAGACAAACTGCCCCCTCCTCACCTTCCCAAAAGAGCCCAACAACCCACAGAATGTCAGAAATCTTATCTAAGTCCGCTTTAGAAATTAATATAGCTCTTCTTTGCTGATGTTAAATTATGTTGTGGATTACACATGGCAGAGGCACACTGGAATTATCTAGAACTTTGGCACAAGATAAAATCACATGAAGGTGTTCCATGCTTCTTGATAGGATAATGTGTTTCGATATGAAAATTTTAACTTAATAAAGTCAGCTTTTTCAGTGAAAGCTAACCAATGATCATCATTTATTCACTGCCTCTCAGAATTCTATTAAGGAGTTGGAACACTGTCTAAATTTATGCTCTTAATTGCCTTGCAGACTGGCAGAATTGTAATCAGCAAGACAAATTGCTTGTAGATTCCTTTAAAATCATACTAATTTTCTGATTTTTAGGGGTTTGATTAGGGAAAGTATTCTTGACCAGAAAAAAATAGAAGATTTAAACAACCTGTGTGACTTCAGTTCACCTGGGAATTTTGTCAGTCACAAGACTTGTTCTGAGTAGCTGCAGAGTACATGCTCAAAACCTGTATTTCAAAAGTAGTATAACTCTTTTCATAGCTGGATATGCGTATATTTTTCTAGTGAATTAATTTTAAGAAAATTTAGATTAAAAAATATCAACAGCAAATTGAACTCAAAGTTTTGGCCTCTACTTCATGGTAAAATTAATAAAAATAGGAAATTCCTTCATGTTTCAATTTTTTTAGTGTACTTTTGATGGTCGACTTTGGAATATTTTTCATGGTTTCTTCCAGCTTTGGCAACCTATTGCAGAACAGATTTACAGAGGAAAAAGTTAGTATCATAGAATCATAGAATAGTTAGGGTTGGAAAGGACCTTAAGGTCATCTAGTTACAACCCCCCTGCCATAAGCAGGGACACCTCACACTAAACCATGTTACCCAAGGCTCTGTCCAACCTGTCCTTGAACACTGCCAGGGATGGAGCACTCACAACTTCCTTGGGCAACCCATTCCCGTGCCTCACCACCCTCACAGTAAAGAACTTCTTTCTTATATCCAATCTAAACCTCCACTGTTTAAGTTTTAACCCATTACCCCTTGTCCTGTCACTACAGTCCCTAATGAAGGGCCATGATCCTTATATGCCCCCTTCAGATATTGGAAGTCTGCTATGATATCTCCATGCAGCCTTCTCTTCTCCAGGCTGAACAGCCCCAACTTTTCCAGCCTGTTTTCATATGGGAGATGATCCAGTCCCCTGATCATCCTCGTGACCCTCCTCTGGACTTGTTCCAACACTTCCATGTCCTTTTTGTGTTGAGGACACCAAAACTGTACACAATACTCTCCAAGTGAGGTCTCACAAGAGAAGAGTAGAGGGACAGGATCACCTCTTTTAACCTGCTGCTCATGCTCCTTTTATACAATAACCTTTCTGGAGTTTCTTTGCTGTACAGTGATTTAGATCATTAAAGCTGCCTTTGGATGCTTCCCAATGGGCAAATCTGTTGTACTTGAAAACTGTGATCATAGTGCTTCTACTTCACAATCCTTTGTCATGTTTAGACGCTTCAAAGGAGAATAAATTGCAATTATAGTGATCTTTCTTTTTTTATTTCTAAGAACTAATATATTTACTCTCCATTTAAGTGTCAGTCTCCCTGTAAGTAACTTCCCTTGGAGAAATTACTTTCAGCTTATAAACAGTAAAATAATGTTCTTTCTCTGTACTTCTGGGAAGAAGTTCAAAACCCTTCATTTTGTGGTATCCATCTGAAAGAATGCATTCTGAAATCAAAGGAAAGTCATAGGACTCGCTCTTGAATATTCAGAAAGCTTCTTTAGAAACTTAGATTCCCTTTAGTTGAGATTTTATGTTTCTATTCAGTTTTATAGGCTGATCTGTGTAAGTGCCATGAATAGCCGAAGCAAGTTGGGATGACTCTCTGGTTAATTACCTACCTGTCACTTTCAGAAGGTTGTTGTTTCGTTGTTTTTTTTTTTTTTAAGTTAAACATAGAGTGTTTTTCCAAGACTAGTGCAATGCTGGACATACTTGACCTACCTTCACAGTTCAGAATTTCTGATTTGTTTTTGGTGCTTGAACATAAAGCAGACTTGGCTGTGAGATCCTCTCCATCTCGAAGTAACTATGAGCTCCTTTCCATCCTAATGGAATAACTAATCTTTACTATAGGTAAGTTGCTTTGTTTGACCACAGCCTTTACACTCTCCCTGCAATCTGAAGGGAGCCCCTTAAATTGTAGCATTTCATTGCTGTCTCATGTATTTATGACATGCCTCACAGCTGATGCACTCTGTAAACTCCATTTTGTCATGGAGCATTCTTCCCCTCCATTCCAAGAATATATGATAGCTATTCACTGGCTGTCACAGTGTGATTCATGAGAAATAAATCAAGATTTTCTGTGATTTGTTGATGCCAAATAGAAATCTTGACAACAGTTGTTCCCAATAGCAGGTGGAACAATTAACACCCTTGCCGCAGCTGAAGATGGTAGATGTAGAAGAAAGCAGTGCACCCTTCACCCCTCTGGAAAAAATAGTGATTTCAGACATGCTTAGTATGTTGAAAATCATACTGCTTAAACTGCAGGAAGGTTATACTGGCACTTTTATCAGACATCATGTGGAATAGTGCTGCATGCAAGAAGGCACCCATGATTCTTGTTTTGAGAGTCCACTATACTGCATCTGTTTTACTTCTGTCTGTCAAATTCCAATTGCAGAGAACAGAATTAAAGGAGCCCAAGGAATAGAAGGATCAGGGGTACCAAAATCCGTTATGGTACCAGTATACTCAGAGGATATCAGAGTATAGAAAACATGATGGGCAGAAAGAAGACTTGAAAAACTCAGGTTCGTTTCCTCTACAGCAAATACCTGGAACATGATATATTTATATGCTGTGACGGTTGTCTCAACCAGTAGAATTTGTGATTAGAGTTTAGTGGAAGCCTTCATCTGCAAATTGCAGTAAAATGAACCCTTATGGGGGCAAAATTAATCTAGGTGCAAAGTTGTCTGGGCTCACCTCATATTCATACTTCAGAGTTCATAGTTGTGATACACGTTAAGACTCCAATCAGGATCTAGGTATTATCTTTTCTGAAATTCTGAATGTCTGGTGACATCCTGTGAGTCTGGACCTAGTGTGGCTTGAGTCTTTACTCTCTCCTCTTTTCTCTGTCTGCCAGACTGATCCTGGAGGCGCTGTGGTGTCTCTTAGGGTCTGGATTGCAGTTTCATCATCCACTAATACCAACGAAAAACTCCTCTGACCAGAGCATAGTTCTACAGCCACTTTCTCAAGAGGTGATGCTTTTATTAGTGGGTAGAATTTTCTCTTCTAATCTGTGTTTCCTGCCTGTTTTGGAGGACTAAATTGTGAGGTCTTGAAAAGGGAAAAAGGCACCCAGGTTTGAATCACATATATTAGACTTTGATACAGGAAATTAAAGCAGCTATATTCCTACCTCAGGATGACTTCTGAATACTCTAAGTCAGTATTATTTACCATATGTCCAAGTAGTGTAACATATTTCCTAGAGTATCTTCCTGTTTTCTATCAGCTTCTTGGAATCAAGTGGTGGTTCATGTAATTATTGCCATGAAGTAATGAATGTCAGTGGCATTAACAAGAAAAATAGAAATCTGAATAATATATCATACTTGACTATGGAGCTCTGTAACAAAAGGACTGAAGCAGTGAATTTGCCATGATATATTGCTGATTGAAAAGCAAAAATTGGCAAAGAAATTTCACTTTCTCTATAGAATAAGAATGAAGCATATCAGGACCCTGAGGGCTTAATTTGGGGGGAAAAAATAGAAGTGAAAAGAACTGGTTTTGCAGCAAGCACTGCTCATGCATAAAGCTTGCTTCACCCTCTGCACTGAATGAAGTGGTGAATTTTGGACTGGGAGTGAGAAGGAGGAATAATTAGACTGTGTCCTAGTTGTGTCTTAATGCAGGTACGAGTAGGGCTGAATTGAATAGGTGTGTTGTTGCTTTTTCATGAACAAAGAGAATCATAATTCAAGTTAAAAACAAACAAAACCAAACAACCTCTCACCCTCCCCCCATATTGTTTTTTTACTAAGCTCAGAGTATGGTTACAAGCAATTTCTGGCAAATAGCTGATGTTCTAGCTTATATACTGGCTATATCTATTTCTGTGTCCATATTCTTAGTTGGAGATGCTTGCCTTAAGCCACTTGTACTTTGGGACAGTTAAATAAGGTGCTGAATAGAACTCAGGTGGGCTTTTAATGCTTTAACATCTAATTCCTGAAGAACCTCACAAATTTGATTCACACCTCAGAAAATCTCTAGCTAACCAGTAGCAAGTCCATGTGCTCTACTGCTGAATTTTCCCATGCTCCTGATATTTCCTGACATAAGGCATTTCTTTTCTGAAGAAGTGATGATTTTAAGCTGACCAGGATGCTTAAGTGATGGGATAATTGATGCAGACTGTAGTTGCTTCAGGCAGGGAAGTCCATTTCCTTTTGTGAAATGAGAACTTACGCTGGTCATTATGCAAATAAAATCATAAAGGCTTAAGCTCCCTGCAGCTCTCCATTCACAGAAGTTTATTAGGGAGTATGTGTCTGGCTTCCTTCATCTTCTACAAAGAACTACCAGGCTGTCTTCTTCTGGGTTTCTGTTTGCAGTCTCTGGGAACACAGTTGCCTGCTGGCAGTTGTTGTTGCTAAAGCAGCAGGGGTTTGTGAGAAGGGATTTTGACAAGCCTAATTGCTAAAAGTGTTGGGGCTGCATGCTGCCTAAGGTGGTCACAATATCCCTGCACTTTTTTCTTTTGTTTCGTTTAACATTTTTTGTCTCACTCTTTAAAGGAAGAGCCTCCCTCTTCTAAGAAACTAATTGGAACTGTAATTTACATTTCCGCTACTCACTTACCAGTATACTTGCAAGGTAACTTTAAAATAAAAGTACCTAAAAGTACTAATAAAAAATTGGTAATTTAGAGTCCAAACTCCATTATGCCAGGTCTCTGACATCCTTCCTTGTAACTGCTAAGATCAGTGGAGTGGGAGCTGCTTGTAGGGAAGGGAGAGATGCTGACTTTTTTTTTTGTCTTTTATCACACCATCTGCAGGTAGCAGTAAGCAAGAAAAATGCCTTGTCAGATAAGCCTAAAACTTATTTAACAGATTAGGATCTTTTCCAAAATAGCATATGTTAAATGGCAAACATGTTTGGTTATGAGCAAAAAGTAATACCTGGCTAATGTAATAAGATAAAATAAACAGAACCATTTTTTAAGTTGGTCTGAGAAGAAATACTGATTAAACCACTGCAAATGAGTAGTTTAGGCTGTTACTTTCTGTTTGGGATTTGTAATACCAAAAGCTTTACATTTCCTCTTTCTGTTGGTCTCCTGAGTTAAAACCTGTTTTATCATGTTATGTAGACCATGCATGATAGGCCAGCTGGAGCAACAGCTCAGGAAGGGGGGAGAATGCATAGATGGGTTTTACCTGAGGCATCAGGGAGGTGGTCTTTTATTCACTAAATAGTCACAAAAGGTAAATCTACACAGCTAAAATAGCTATAATAGGAAAGAACACCTTGGCCTTTTCTGGGCTCTTTCTCTGCCAGAGTCTCCAAAGAGGGAGCTGGTGGATGCTGTTATTTATTAAGCTTGTTAATGCTTTGTGGAAGATTCTCTTGACGAGTGAGGTTCCGCTGCTGGATTCCCTACAGCTTCCTAGTAGCTTACTTGAAGGTACAAGTAGTCAGGGACGTTGTTCTACACAGCAAATACAAGGAGCTTTAATTGAGTGAAATGGGAATGTCTGCAGTGTCAAGCCATTGAAATACCATGGTGATACTAGCTTTCAAAAATTTCTTTATGACGGTCATGGAAGTTAAAGCATTGTGGAATGATTAGTGGGAGGCATGCTTCACTGTTTTCTTGTTGGGTTTTGTGGCTTTTTTTCCCTTTCCTTCCTAAGCCAGTCCTACAGTACAATACTCAGAAACATACAATAAAAACTGAGTGACTGACTGGATGTTCTAGATAAAACCTAGCAGGCAGCTAAGCATTGCATAGTCATTTGCACACTCACTGCCCTGTGGGAGGGGGGCAGAGAATTGAAAGGCTAAAGGGGTTTGATAAAGACACTTCAATAGGGAAAGCAAAAGCTGTGTACACAAGAGGAGCAAACTAAGGAATTCATCCCTTAGTTCCCATTGGCAGGCAGGAGTTTAGCTTCTTCCAGGACATCAGGGCTCCATCACACGTAACGGTTACTTGGGAAGACAAACACCATAACTCTGAACATCCTTCTCTTCTTCCTTTTTCCTCCAACTTTTATTGCCTAGCCCAATGTCCATATGTTGCAGGATAGTCCTTGGTCAGTTGGGGTCAGCTGTCCCAGTGTGTCTCTTCTCAATTTCTTGTGCACTCCCAGCCTACTCACTGGCAGAGCAGTGTGAGAAGCAAAAAAGGCCTTGATACTCTGTAAGCAATGGCTAAAACATCTCTGTATTTTGGTCACAAATCCAAAGCTAAGCACCATAGCAGGTGCTTTAAAGAGAATTAGCTCTATCCCAGCAAAAAACAGTACACCAGACAAGAAAAAAAAAAAGATGAAAAATCTCAGAGAAAGATTTAATTCATCTTGTATGAAACATTGTATGATGGGAACAAGACGGGCCTGATCTGTCAAGTGTACAAACAAGTTGCACAGTGAGCCACGTCCTGTAATTCAATGACTGGGCTTGTCAGCACTAATTGGCCTGTGTCCCACTGTGCCTATTGAGAAGCTGTTTCAAGATCCTCACACCATCAATGATTAGGAGCTTTCTTCTAGTCACTGGCTTGATTTATTCAGAGCTTGTTCTTCTGCCAGGCTCTTTGTTTAGCTGAATTATCTCTTTTTCCCTGGTATTTGCATCCTGATTTATTTGCAGGGAATGGTTCTATTCCCTGTTGGCATTTGGTGTGGTTAACCAAGCCAAGTTTCTTTAATTCATCTGTGTCAATATAAATTCAAGAAATATTAACATGTGTCACAGAATTACACTCAGCATTCTAAATAGGATTTTCCATCTAGCAGTCATATGGTCTTGGCAGATGTAGGTCTGCTAGAACAGTTTTGCTAGATATATCCAATGACTTTTTCCTTTTGCATAACTGTATCACAGTTTCCAGGACTGACATAAGCAAAGTAGGCAATTGCCTTAGGCACCAAATTGCTGTGGCAATTAAATAGGCATGGCCTTCTGTTAATTTTGGCCTTCTTCGCCTACACTAAGAACAAACCTTGAGCTGAATGACTTCGTGATCAAGTACCATACTTGCTTTCTATTTTTTGAGGAGCTTGGATAGAAAAGTCCTTGTTAGTTCCTAAGGATGTTATTAAATTCTAGCTCATGTATCTTCTTTCAGGCCCCAAAATTGATACTTGAGTCTTTTATATTAATGTGCCTCTAAAACTTGAATCAGAAGTGAATGCTTTTTTGCCTGTTTGGTGTGACAGTCATTTTGCATAGGAGGAACTTCTGTAGTCATCCACATAAATAGATACATGCATGAGATACATGAATGTTATCAGACAAAACTCTCTGAGTTTGTGTGTCCTGCAACAAATCTAGGAAGAAATTGCCAGATGTCATTTCCTTGTGTTTTCCAGTTTTTGCTCCTTTCCTGAATTTTCTTAAGCTACGAATGGCAATGATTCATTTACTGTACTGTGATATTTCTTAATTTTATCATTGTATAATAAAACTCAATTTCTTTTTATTAGATGGACATGGTGTAAAATGACACCACATTTAGTTTAAGCCATAATGAGAAATGCACTTCTGTGGTAGTGACTGACTGCTGCAACACAACAATATGACAGGGAAGGGGAGAATGTTAATAGAAAGGTAACTTTTGTGTAACAGTCACTGTCATGGTATAGCACGATTGAAGAGATTGGAGATCAGTCACAAAAACTGTTTTTAAACTGGTGATTACAGTATTATCTGGTCTTCAGCAGTACACAAAATTATCTCACTTAGGTATTTGAATCATGCATAATTTTAATACAGAGATTGATATAGGATGCAAACTGCAGTGAAAAATGCATTCTGCAATGAAGGATATCAAGCAGCTGTGAAATGTAAACCAAATGGTTTACAAATATATTTTAATTAAATGGAAACAAAAAACCTCAAGCAAGGTAAGTAAACTATACCGGTACTTAATTCTTACAGCATAATTTTACCAACAGTACTTTGCTGTGTTTTCTTCAGTGGAAGCAACTGCCTCAGTCAGGTAGTTGATTTTTCTCTCCTGTAATAACTGATACTCACTGTTCAAGTTTTTTTGAAATCTTGATGGGGATAAGGCTGCATTTTAGCTTAGATGGCCTGGATGCTGTGCAAGCACTGTTTGGTAATAGCTAAAATGTTGTTATGAACACTGTTCTGGTCACAAGTCTAAAGCAGAGTACCATGCAGCCTAATACTGTATGTCCTACTTGACAAGAAATTCTTATGTTAAAGCCAGAGCTTTTCTTTATTCCAAAATGTTATTCTTCGTCTTTGTATTGCAACACTGTTTTGCAATACAATATCTTTGTATTGCAACACTCCTGCTACGATAGATATACTTAGACAGGCATTAGAAGTGTATGTTACTGTAAACACAAAACTTACTACTCTAATAGAAATGCTTCTCAAACATTACGCAACACATGCAAAACAATTGTGCTTTGGGCTTGCTTATTGATCCTACCCATTTGCCTACCTTTTGCTTACCTAACTGTCATAAGTAGGCCCCTCTGCTTCTCAGCATCCTCTGCTCCAGGCTTCTTGGAGGTGAGGGGAGGCATGGTGGAATTTTCTTGCATTTTGGTCCTCAGCCAACACCCTTCCTGAGGAAAGAAAGCAATCTGTTTCAACTGAAAGATTGGGTAGGCCCTCCTTGAATAAACATGAGGCTGAAGAACACTTTGGAAGTCTGCCAGGACTGTCTCAGAGGAAAAAAGTCTCAAGGGGAATATTCACCATGGGAGCTAACATTCTTCACCACAAGGCAGCTGGATGAGTGTTACTGGAGGTGTCTTCTAATGGGAGTGGTCCAAGAGATGAGTTTTCCTGTGGGAGAGCTTTCTGGCAGGCTTCATGGTAGGTACAGCTAACACAAAGCTTGAAACATTTTACTTCTGTTTAAGACGATGGGAGACACATGGGAGGCAGAAAGGTAGCTGAACAAGGAACAGAAGGGATTTTTGTGGGTAACTGTGGTGTAAGTAGTTTAAGTATAGTTCTTTCATTTCTTCACCTGTATCCTTAATAAATATTTGTAACTTTTATTGGATGTAGACTTATGGATGAATGCTTTTTGCATTTGATGTTAGCCATTTTTAAGTTACTGATGATTTAAGTAACTGGGTTGAAAGAAAGGTGTTCCCCATTTAAAGATGTGTCAAGTGTTTGTAGGTGCTGCTTGAAGGAGTTTAACATGTGCTCTAGCCGCCCACCATGGTGTTTGCCGTATGAACCAGCTGGAGCCTCAGGGGCCAGAGGCAGCAGGAGTGCCTTCTAGTGGCTGCTGGTGGCAGCTCAGAGCTTTCTGGTGTTGGTCGGGACACAGGGAAACATGTTTAAACCCTGTGGGCTGCAGAAACCTTAAAAGAGTCACTGGGCATCGATGGATGTAAGAAATGATTTTTTCTCTGTGTACCTAGGGGTTTTAAGTTACATATATCAAGAATTATGAGGCACGCACATTTTATAGCAAGGAAGAAGAGTTCAGTACTGCAGAATATGCATTCGAGGTAAAGATCCACCAGCGATGTATGCTGTAGCATGCTGTAAATATTCAGGGTTATTTTTTCATTTGGCTTTTATTATACATACTTTGAAATAAATTTACTGACTAATAGATTCTTATGCTAATGACTGCTACAGATTATTGGTTTGCTGGTAATAAATTCCTACTTAAAAAGGAAAAGATTATTTTATTTTTTTCCTTCCCCAGATGACATGCTCTGCAGGTTATATAAATGAAAGGTTAAATTTAGAGCTTCGAATTTAGATCACCAGTATGTGCATTATGAGCAAGTAATATTATCTGAATAAATAAAATTCACACTTTATTAAAGGTCTTGGAGAAGTAATGGCTAGAGGCTAGAGAGTAAAAGCAAAAAAATTTGGGAATGAGATGCTTTAATCCTGTGCAGAAGGTCAGTCAGGATTAAACTCAAAGTCCTGTTTGGTTTTAAGAGCTATAATTCCTGTGGTTAACAGGATAAGACTTTGTGTTACATGCCTACATTATTCTGGACTTTGAGGGTTGTCCATTACATGCCAATTAAAATGTCTTGTTTCATGCACATCAACTTTTTTTAATATATAATTACAACTTCTTAAAAGAGCATTCAAAAATATTCTTTATATTGTTTAATATAACTAATTGCAGTAATATCTAAACTATTTTCTTCAGTTCTTAATTAATGTTCTACCACACCGCACCCCCCCAACTAATTTTGGGGTTTGCAGCTCAGAGGTCTGGACTACCTGTGTAAAATTTCCTCTGTGTAATTAAGAATATGTAACATGCTAAAAAAAATACTAAAACCATATTCACTTGTGAGAAGTTATTGTACCTCTTAGTATGCTTCTCTGCAGCTACAGATTTCTTGGCATAATGTTCCACCTACATGTGGTGCTAATAAATACATATTTAGAGAGAGGAACAAATGCACTGTGATTTATGAAGTAGCAGAAAAATCCAACTGGTTTACAGTAATGTACATCTAGTCTTGGTAATTGAAACAGATTGTTTACATACTAATTACTTTCATTTTTTAAATTAAAACCCAACCTTTTTGCTGCATGTCAAGGTGTAATACACACACATTGGAATACATCAAATAAACCACTTCCTTAAAGATCTAATCCAGCTGGTGACTGGAGAATAGTTTCTCTAATTCTCTAATATTCTGCAGGGCAATTGAGTGGAAAATGAAGGAGTCCCATGCCCTGATTTATCAGCCTGTTCATGCTTGATCCAGTGAAGTCCATAGTCAGAGAAATCCACTCATAAATCACCAGTTTCTGGTGTTTGAACATTATATGCAGACTCCATGCAAATTGCAAGTAAAATGTTTTGAAGTGCAAGGGTTTAGAAGTGTTCATATTTTGGTGGATATTTGTATATATAAGCCTTTGTAAACACAGAACACTGAAATTTAAGAGGCTATACACACAGGTGATTTGCTTGAGATCCAAATTTGGGGAAATATATATTCTGGAAATCCAGGAAAAACTCATTACTACAAAAATATTTATTGTCTTTGGCGAAAGGTAGCCTGTCATTTCAGAGGAGAACTGATAATCTTCACTGTAATCCCTTTTTGATACCTTAAATCATCTAGCTATACTTCTTCCATTGTGACTGAATAGGAATCAACATATCATCAAGTAGCTTTACCATGTACCATAAAAAACACATGTTTATGTCTTGTTTCCTTTCTTGATTAGTATATTAGATGTGCTGCTCGTAGCGCCCTTCTCTTTTCCCCCTTTCACTAGTGCCCGGAGTTGGATTCAGAATGGTGTCTCAGCACCCATTGTCCATCACAACCTTTTCTTTGCCAGTCTTCTGAACTCTCTGTGCCCAAGAAAGTACTGATGTGGGAATGGCCCCTTGCTGGCAATATGTAACAAATATCAGGTTTAGAAATTGAAATGGCTGAGAGATGGGACTGATAACACTGGGGCACTTTCTTGCCTGGGGGAGAGAAGGCTCTGTGGAGACCCTAGAGCAGCCTTCCAGAACTTAAAGCCTTAAAGAAACCTGGAGAGAGACTTTTTGTAAGAGCAAGTAGTGACAGGATGGG
>NDXB01006062.1:0-12584 GCA_002631895.1 Agapornis roseicollis | reverse complement strand
CAGGAATTTTTTTTCTTTGGGAATTTTTTTTGTTTTTTTTTTTTTTTTTTTTTTTTTTTTTTTTTTTTGCTTCTTTTAATATGAATTTAGTGTGCAGAGCTGGTTTCTTTTGGGGGAATTTTGACAGAAAGTGTCTTCCTTGGGGGAGGTCAAGAGTCACTGGTATTAAACTAGACAAGCTGGTAGTGCAGTGTTAATGGAAATGGAAAGCAGATGTTTGGTAATTAGGGGAGATGTGAATGACAAGGCTTGAGAGGTACGGTACATGCGCTAGCTGGCACAAAGCAGCTGTTGTTACCGATTTCACTGTCAGAAATGTACACAAGTCAGACCATCCCCTGCGAGTTTGCCATAGCGCTGACAATTAGAAAAAATTGTGTTTGATTAAAATAAGTAATATATCAGACAAAGTAATTTTTTGTAACGTTTAGAAATGACCTGCATTAAATCCCACGAAAAAAAATAGATGTAAGAGAAGGTTGCTGAATTGACAGTCCTTAAAAGTAGTGAAAGTCAAGATGAGTATTGACAATTGATGCTAAAGCTTTCTAGCCTGACAGAAAATTAATAGAGCTTCTGCAGGGTAGAAGAGGGCATATTTGCTATTTGAAAATTAAAAAATAAATTCATTGTTATAATAATTCTATTTTTAGCAGAGAATATTCTTATTTTAATTTGCTTGTGCTAGTGTGTCAATTTAACAGAATTTTCATTCATCTTTCATTTTCTATTAACAGAGATTTTATTCATCTTTTTTGTGAATTATTTACTATAACTTGTATGGAACAAGTTTTTTTACTATTTTACTGTCAGAAAGCAATTCATCTGAGATGGACTAGCATAAACTTTGATAACAATGTATTTGTTATGGCTGATCCTAAGTACCTGTTCCTCATTAATTTAAATGAGAATTATACCTCTGGTTTGCATTAAATAGCTTCAAAAACTTCCGTGGTAGGTGCTGTGCAAATAAAATATTATGGTCTCTCCCTATTTTTGCTCATGTCTCATACTGTTTGATAGCGTGAGAGAGAAAACCTAAGGAAGAATGTACTCTTCAGCACTGTTATCACTGTTGTACCTGTAAATACATCAAAATGAAGAATTTTCCATCTGTATGGGGTTCAGCATGTTTATGCCTGGATGAAAGGATTGTCACTTCAGTCGTCAAAAAAGACTGAGCTCATCTTTAGTTTAATACATTCTTCCTCCATTTGAAGTCCATGGTGTTGTAAACTATATTAAAAGGATTACAAAGGTTGCAGCCTTTCAGACATTAAGCTATACTCCATTCAGCCCATCAGTGGTTATTACCTTAGATATAAGAATAATCCTTCTTGTTCATTAGTGTTGACAGTGAAAGTTGAAACTTCTTTCCTTTGGCAGTGTTTTCCCTTTATTACTAAAACAGGCTATAATTTTCAATGGTAAATTCTGGCATTATTAATTTCCAATGTCCACATACGCTGAAGATACTGGTTTCTAAAACACTTTGGGGAGCAATGCATGTGAAAGATGGTGCAATAAAATGTACATCTCTTTATGAATAAATATTATCTCAAGATTTCATTTGATGATTTCTATTGTGTTAAAGAAATGTAATGGGCCAAAAATATTAGAGATGATTTCTTGATGCATTGTTGTTAACTTGATACTTTCATAAGGGATATCTGAATTAGATCTCTTTGTATACTTGCAATTAAATGTAATTATGCCTGAGTATGTGTCTTACTTCATCTATCCATTTGTGAATGAAAACTTCCCATCCATAGTAAAGACTATTAAAAGTATTAGCTTTCATAAATGTGATTTAAGGATTTTAGCTCACTCCTATTTTTGCTGGAGAAAATAATTCCCTCTCCCTAAACACATCGACACATCCACCACAGGCACACATACTTTCCATGTAGTAAATTTACCATTTTATTTCAGCTATCTCCTGGGAAATAACAAACAAAAATTAATTTAAATATAAAGAAAATATCTATTTCCTATGAAGGAAGACTCCTTTCTGAAGTTTGTCATAGCATAAACGTTTAAGTGAAATTAAAATATGTACCCCGAGTGGAAAGTAACCACTTCTCCTTGAACATGTCAAAGAGGATAGTATATTTGCAATTGTAGATGTTCATACTCTGAAAGAAATTGCAACCTCTATTTTTATATTATTTAATCCCCAATTTTAGCTTTCAACCCTCTTCTGCTATGTAATTTTGTATTGTCATGTAGGAGAAAATTTTGCCTTTAGATATTCCCCTATTGTTTCTATGAACTTGAATGGTGTTCTATATCCTAAATCAACATCAGATATTAGCCAGTGCTATGTAGCCTCTTTTCTCTTATATGTTCATCAAACTGCAATGTTAATTAAAAAGCAAAAAGGAAAAAAGAAATGGTTTCAATACAACTGAGTGAAGAATACATAGTTTTAGGCCTGTGGGTCATAAATGGAAGATCCAAGGGCTAGTGATTTCTGTATGACTGTTCCTTGCTCAATGGCAATTTTGACTGAAAAAGCATTCACTGTTGGACTTTACATGACTGCCTTTAATTCAGTTGTGCTTTTTTAAGCCAGCTGAACAACAGAATCATAGAGACTACATCTAGAAGGGATGTTAGATCATCTATTCTTCAGTATGTCCTATAATCCCTTTTTAAATATATCTACTGATGGTATTTTAACACCTTTTCTTAGTGGTGGTTTAGCTGTTGGATTGTTCTTACTGCTGACTGAGCTTATTTCCTTTTAATTTTGAGCTGTTTACTTAAGGAATTATTGGTCAATTTGAAATTAAATAAGAATGAAATTAAAGTTACAGTATAGCAAATTGGATCCAAATCCTCCCTCTCCAGTCATGAAAGCAGAAGGCCTGAGATCAGGTCTTCTCATAGTATAAATTGCAGTAGTTGTACTGCATGTGATGAAGCTGTTGTGTGATGACAGAACTGGAGAAACTGGTTCCATAAAGCACAACTGCTGACATCTGGGTTCACAAAGACAGAGCTTGGAGAGCCTGTGTGTGTTCACAGTGTCTGCTGCAGGACAAAAAACAGGGATTATATAAGAGAGCATCAGAAAGGTGGGTCCATGATTATACTTGTCCTGCCTAGAGTGCTATTAGTGCTGCTTATGGGTGCTACTTTAGCTAGTAGCTTTTCCTATCAGCTGGCTTCATCCTCTGTAACTGAGGTTAGAAAGAAGGCAACTGAATTCTTTAATTCCCTAGGAAAATCCTCTGTAATCAAGGCTAATTACCATTGTGAAGGTGCATGGGATATTTTCTTTTAGCATCAGTCTATAATGTAGGTTTTTGTTATTTACACTATTTTGGTTACTGGGAAAATGGACAGTGACACAGGAACATTACGACTGACATGGGTATGTGACAGTGATGCTGGACATTATGACTGACATGGGTAATCCTTAATAATCTCAAATTAAAGAAGAGTTCAAACTGAGCAGTAGCTTCTGTAACATGGCATTATTTCATTACATCTGCTTAATACAAAACCAATTGAAACTTACTCAGAAATGAAGTAGACATGATTTCTAGAAGAAGGGTAAAACCAAGGGGATTTATAACTTCTGGTTTTGGGTCAGTGTTACTGTGCAAAATAAGTGTTGAAGTGACTGGCTGAAGTTTCCATTCCTTTACCTCTTACCTCTATATTATAAGTCCAAGCCAGACTTTCGGTTTACCTGTGAGCATTAGAAACACCAATTAGGATCTTAGTTCTGTGGATTGGAGAGAAGTAAATGATTAAAAAGATTCACAGTGAGGCAGATGCCAGAATGCCCTCCATTATACATTTGTCAATGGAAAATCCTGAATTAATTTTGGGATGTGTTGTTTGAAGGATTTAGTGAGAACGGGTGAGAGAAGAGAGCTAAGAAGAGCATATGGAGTGACAGGTACCTTACTTTTGAGAACTGGACTCTTCTTCTGCTTGTATTTGGTGAGTTGGGAAAAGGCCAAAATGAATATACTGAATTTTGAAAACAATCACTCTGGTCAACTATAATAAGCAAGAGATTACTTTCAGTACATTATCTGCATGACAATGTTCTTTATAATTGTTGGTTTGAACTCACTCTTGCTACCTTTAGTGGCATGTTGTTTCAGCTTTTATTGGAACCAAACATACATATATTTCTTGTATTTTGGCTTAGCATTTTCCTATCCAGTGGGAACCACAAAAATAATAAAACAAAACCAAACCCTAATGTATTTTGAATGTGTTATGTAGAGAGAAAAACATAAAGAAATTATTCTGAGTTGGCTTCTGTTGTGATTTAAATGTAGTATAGTTACTTGAATTGTATAAGAATTAAACTCAGATCTTTTAAAATGCATGCAAATTCTTGCAGAGTATATATGAAAAAGTCACTATAACAGTAGAGGCACTTCTGCTTCCTTGATAAATGGGACTTCTAGAACACACTTTATTGAGTCTCAGATTTTTAATAATTTGAATCCTGCAAGATTTAATTCTGCATAATTCTGGCTGAAATCAGCTTTTGATTGAGTTGTAATGGCTGTGTTATTGTAAATATCTCTGCATGCTAATGTTGTGCTGGAATTCAATAATATTTAGATGAAATTCCTAGCCTCGGGCAATATGGAAGCTGGATTTAGAAGGCATGAAAGTTTGTGTCAAAAAGACATTTATTTTGGGGAGCCTATAACATGCCGTGTAACAAATGGTCATCCCAAGGTCCAATTTAAGTATATAAAATAGAATAGAAAACAGTTGATACAGCGTATGTTTTACACCCTTGAGCTGCTGGACTGAATAGTATTGATTTAGCAGGGTTTTGTAGCCTTAAATGGTTTTGTACTGTAATCATCCACAGTGAGTGTAGAGTCAGTGACACCAGATGAGTAGGAATAAATCATGCAATCAGAATAGGCAGCCCATAGCATACTGTACTGTACTCTGATGTTATAGCAAAAATAACTTGTCACAAAAAAAAAACCCAACCCTTATTCCAGATGTGGCTTTTCAGTCATATTTTTGCTTCTCAGGCTGGAAAACACTTATGCAGGGTNGAATAGGCAGCCCATAGCATACTGTACTGTACTCTGATGTTATAGCAAAAATAACTTGTCACAAAAAAAAAACCCAACCCTTATTCCAGATGTGGCTTTTCAGTCATATTTTTGCTTCTCAGGCTGGAAAACACTGCCTATATGCAGGGTAAGTTCTTGCAGTTCTTATCTTCTTTGTATCAGGATGGTTTCTTTCTGTGTAATGATGGCAAGCCTTACCATCAAGGCGTGGGGGAAGGTAGAAATTACATTAAAAGAACAAGTTGAAAAAAATCCAAACCAAAATTACTGAATATTTAAAAAAATATTCATAAGGAGCACAAGAAAGAAGTCTGGAAAATTGGTTGAAAAAAAAAAGGAAAAAGACTCTAGATATAACATGAAATTTGAGAAAATCAGGATATTTTACTCTTGGCTGTTTGTACACACAGATTAATTAGCATACATACTTGCTTTTGAGTTTTATATCCCATTAAGGACCATGTTGCTGCAGAAGGTTCCAGTTCCCTGGTGGAACAACAATGGTCCCTCTCTCTGTAAGCAGAGCATGAGGAATAATAATTTTCTACCATAGCCCTAAGTTTTGAGAGAAATATGATGCATTGTATGCATATAGGAACATTGTGAAATGTCACCATTAGCAGAGGTAGTGAGTTTACTTACTCTTATAAAGAATAACATCACTTACGTAGGAGCAAAGTAACCTTACCAGGTAAAATTGTGGTCTGTTGATATCAGTGACAAAGCTCCCACTGATTTTACTAAAGTTAGATTTTTGTCCCCTATCTTCCTTTTCTTAGTGCTCTTCAAAGAATAAAATATTCCAGTTTAAATGGTTATATATCTTAGATTTTTTACAAAAAAAAAAAATATACAGATGTCCTGACACATTTTTGTTGAGTGCTATAGTTCATTGTTTCAATTAGGACCATATTTTTTTGTCATCAATCCTTTCAGAATATGTATTGCATACATCTTAATGCCTTCTTGTCTTAGAAGGATTTTGCAGTTCTAACACCTCTCAGCTCTGTCGGTTAGTTCAGAGTTTAGGCTCCTCAGTCAAATACAGTGCATATATATGTTAGTACTTGGCTTATTACCCAGCAGACCAGTTCACTTCTACTGTAAAAACCAGAAGTAATTCTCTAAGCATAGATTAGGTATGTTACAGGTTCAGATACACAGCCTGATTCAGCAGCAGTACTCATACCATCAAATGTGGGCAAAACTTGGATGTTTGAGTACATGCCTACCCTGAAATCACTGCTCTGTCATAGCCATACATCTTCAAGTTAGTTGCTTTGGCTACTGCATAGCTGCAGCAGTATTCAACTTGGCATGCTCTATTAAAATCTGCCTTGCAGACTTCCAGACTATTAGCAGTATTGAGGCTTGGCTAGGTAAAGTAGATCCATATGAAAGACTGTCAGAACAAGGACTACATCCAGATCTACTCCTCAAATAACAGTTAGCTTCAGTCCAGGCTTCTTTACTGGATGAAAGACATCTTCCATGCAAAGTCAGTTAAAAGGCAAGCCCTTATAAACTATCAAGTCAGTTGATACTATTGCCCTAACATTTTGATAGAAAAATATAAGAGATGAAATCCAAATGTATATTCCTTATAATGGGTACTAATATCTCAGATTAAAACTGCAATTAATATTGCAAGGCATGCCTCCTATATCATTAAAAAAAAAAAGGAATGATTTACCTCTGCATCTAAATACAGGAAAAGCAGTCAGGAGACAGAGTCTGCTTCTGCAGTGGGCCTCAGTGGCAGAGAAAAAAAGGCTCTTATATTTAGATAGTGATCCTTGCATGGGAAAGAAGAAATGATGCTGAAAACTTCTGTAGACAATGCTTATTTAGAAAGCTAATCCTCCTTTCCCTGTTTTCTGTCCTGTCTTGTTCTCCTCTTAAAACCTGAGGTGAAGTGAAATTTAATTGGCAGCTTTGGTTGGTTGTTGGGGGTTTTCTGTGCCTGCAGTATCTAATTTCCCTCTTCTTGTCTGAAAGCAAAAGGTGAGACTCTTTACAAGACTTATCCTATTCCTCTTATTCCCTGTATCTGTTAGTCAGCCCTTGCTGATTATTTTTGGTGTATCAAGCTAAAGTGTACTAAAAGTGCTCTCTTCTCAAATGAAATGTCTTACAATTTAAATCTCTCACTAGGAATGTCAGTATTGCCATGGGACATCTCCATCCTCCCAAAGCAAACAAAATTGACACAGTTGATTTGGTGTATAAATGTCTGCAGCTTTATTAAATATGCATTAAAGTGCAACAATCATAAATTACATGCAGTCACCCCACTCAGAACATAATGTGTACAGCTAAATAACTTTCTGACTGTACAACCTAAGCAATAAGGCCAACCTAAATACTGACTGGAAGCCGAAAGTCAGTTCCCTAAAGTGTCTGCTATTTGAGTATCATTTTATCATGCTGTTAAGCACCTCACCTTCTCTCTGTGGTGTATATATGAGAAGAGGAGGAAGGGGGAGGGGAAAGTGAGATTTCTGTATTACTTTTACTTAAGTTATCCATTTCATTTACTTGTATATGCATTCCTTGACATGGAAGGATGGGCAGTTTGGTTCTTGGATCTTTCTGTTTGCTGTATAGAAAGAAAATCCTTTCATATAAGAAAATATTTGTTGTTGATTTTAATAATTCTAATTTATATCTTGTGTTTATATGGCAATTTTATCAGATGTTAATATCATTTAAAAGCTGTATGCGTACAGGGATCACTGCTTACCTTTAAAAATACCCCATTTTCCTGTGTTATAATACAGTATAAATTGTGCATGCTTCTGCACCAGAGTGGATTCTATGAAATAATGTATTCTCAGGATGAAACAAAAGAGAAGTCTTTTTAGAAAAGACAGAATGCAGTTACTTGCATTCCTGAGTACATGCCTATTATACAGTGAAGTGTCATGACTTTTTGATGACTGTATGTACCTTAGTCTTTTTTCAAATATGATCTGAAAGCTGGATTTAATGGTCTATGTGCCTTCCAATATCATGATTTTGCAAAGAGGGTACAAATTGTACTGGTAAAAGTAACTGTCATGCTTTGTAGCACTCAGGTTTTTCTGAACTTCTTTCTTATAGCTGACCAGTGTCAGCTCCTCTTACTTCCTAGTAACACTCCATATATGAGCATCAGCTTGCCATGGAGTGAGCTATACACTGCAGTCTTCCCATTATCACTTACTTCAGGTTTTTGCAGTTGTTTCAGTTTTGATTTTGGTTTGGAGTTTGTTGTCTGTTTTTTAATTGTTTGGTTTGTTTTAACCTCCCCCCCATCCCCAACATTGTATTGAGCAGAGAACATTTATTTGCCTTTTGTTGCTTATTCTGGCTAAAGTCCCCCCAAACTGCACTTAGGGTGAGTGCCATTTTTTAAAGAAATACCCCTTTTTAAAAATAGCTGCTACATTTGTGAGACATTAGCTTGGATTATGAAAAAACAAAATAGGGAGATACTAACTTTCCAACAATATCTGTAAATTGTGTTTATTTCCTGTTGATTTATTGCCATAAGTCTCTTGGCTTTCTTCCAAACATCTCTTGGCAACAGAGTCAACCAAATTAATTTTGTACAAGAAGAGATCTACTATAGTAACTTAAAGCCTGTTTTCATCATCTTGCTAATGGTCTCTTGTGTGCTGCTCTATATTTGGGTTATTTTCCCTTGCTTGATAAATGTGAACAGAAAATCTTGGGGTACATGTTGTGAATATGACCTTGTTTCTTCTGTTTGAGACCACCTTTAATCTCCCGTGATCTATCATGTTGGAAAGGGACCTTCCTGAGAAATTTTTATCCCTTATCCTCTGTAGATTATTTCCTCACTATGCTAGTTCTGTTTCGTAGCTGATCCTTGTTTAACGTTTACAATTTCTTGAAATACATTGCAGAATATAGAGTGGCTTTGGTTTGGTTTTTTTTTCTGTGGCTATTACTAGCTGCATTCGGAGAACTGTTGTGTTCTGGAGTGTGAGCTGATCCTGCAGCTTTATCAGCTTTATCTGTATATCCTCAGTAGCTTACTTTTGATTTATTGACACTTAAAGCTTTGCCTGTTTGTTCTGTTTGTTTCTTTCTTTCTTTAATCACAAAGAAGTAGTCCCCATTCAGACATTAAGTAGTAAATTTTAGTCGTCTGTCTAGTTCTTCTGACACCTCTAAAAATAAAGGAATCGGACATTATATCACAGCATACATTTCACGTGTCATGCTGGAAATATAGATAGGCTAGAGGTTATAGTGACCAACTCAGGCTGGTTGCTGAGTGAATAATTCTACTCCAAGCCAAGTCCTTACCAGGTACTCAATGATAATAGCCACATTTTGTAAAACCTTTGGCTGATTTCAGCAATGAGATGCCATTTTAGGCACTTCTGAATTGTTCTTTACATGATGTACCAGGCTAATGTGTCCATTCCTAATACTTGCAATTACAAAGAATATTGAAATGTGGAGAATTTGAGAGAGAAACCCAACAAACACTACAGGAATTAGTAACATAATGAATGACACTGCCTACAGAACTTGCTCACACTAATTTAGTATCTGATTGGGGAACATGACAAGCATTTTTGATTTGTCAGGTAAAACTAGAACAAAAGTTTAAGTGCGGATAGCTGAAGCCGGACAGAAGACAACAAGGATTTGGATACTCTTCAGCAATGACAGTAATTAATCAGGAAATAATTTTCACGATGGAACATAATAAATCAAGATCAGCAGATGTGTTAGTTAAAGTAAAATGGAATATTAAAGATGAATTACTAGAAAAAATAATGTTTGTAAATTGGAAATAATCTGAAGCAAAGCTAAATAGAAGCAGTATCAGTGAGTGGCCTTTGAAGCCGATTGTTTTCGTTTCTTGAAAATATTGAACTACAACCTACAGTGCCAAAGCAAGTCACATATTGTTAGTGACATATTGAAGCATATGATAATGAGCACAATGTAGTTTCTGTTCGCATTGGCCTTCCACATCATTGATTTATCTAAAGAGTAAAATATACATAGTGTTCTTTGGCATCTCATGTGCTTAATTTCATGGTATTGGTGTTACAATACCTGAATAAATGGATGAATAAAAATTTATTTAAAAGGGCACACACATGGTGAGCAACAAAACTGTTAGATTTGTTTTGTGACTTGGACAAGGTTCCTGGATCTTAAGTAAGAACCACCAGGTTGTTGAAATAATTTATACCTAACTCCACAGTTAGGTGTCATAGCATCTAAACACTTCCACATTCCTTTCCCGAATCCTATTGAAGGTGATGTAATTTAACAATTTCTTACATTTATTCATCCCTCTAGTTCCTTGCTGAATTTGTGCAAGATGCTTAAGAAAAACCCAGCTGATTTTGGAAGTTTTTTTTCTGATGTGACATTTTAAATTAAGGATTCATTCTGCCACAACAGATTCTCAGTTTTGAGTCCTTTCTTAGCTTGGCTCTCTAATTTAGTCCATCACATACATTCACTGACTGCTATGCTTTTCTGCTTAACAGGGATTACTAGGAGTTGGTTTTCTTTTGATAAAAGGCAGTTTGACATTTTTCTGAGGTATTTTAGGGGAAGTGAGTCCTTGGGCTGCGTCTCTACAAATAAGATTTTTCATGAAAAAGAATGTTGCCCATTTTTCACTTAGGCTTTCATGTTTGTGTTCTTTAAAAGCATAATTTAATGTTTGTGTGTTATCATCCAAAATGTGTAGCATCTTGTTTTCAGAAAACCCCTGTGGAGACAATAATAAGATATAAAGTTGCAATTACATGTATTATATGGGATCGATTAGCCTAGCTAGGAACACATATCTGCATTTAAAACAGCTCAACATCATTTTCAATGCCCTTGATAATAAAATTTCTACTTATTTTTAGCTATTTTTCATCAATTGATTTCAGTGTACTTGATCATTTAGGGCATCATGGTCTAAAGCATACTAAGAAAATGAGTATCAAATTAATAAAATCCCTATAGCACAGGGTATGGTGAATACTTCTGAAGTTCATGTCAGGGGGATACTCAGCTGATATCAAGCCAGGCCCATGAACATACTGTTTCACAGTCAAACTTATTCACCTATGCAGGAAAAAACTACTGTTGCATTTCTCCTCTGGGGCCTTGAAACACTCTCCCTCTGCTCAGATTTTTGTGAGTTTGTTTGTATTTCAATTAGATTCTTGCTTAGAGAAACTAAAAGCAGTAGGGATGCCCCTTGCAGTGTAACTGTCCAGAAAATCATAGTTCAGTTTAGGTCAGAAAACCAGAACTGTTTCTGGAAGAGAGAATGCATCTGTCAAATCCTTGGGTTTTGCTACTCTGAGTAATATAGGAGGAGAAGTTCAAAATGTTTGTAAGTGGCAATAAGAATAAATAAAAACATGAGAATAATTTAAGTACTGGTTTCCTGAGCCACTTGGCTGAGTAAACTGGATAGACCGCCTCTGGTCTTGATCAGAGTCATGAAGCTTCTGCTCCCAGGTCTGTTCCTTAAGCCTTAACCGCAAGAGAATCAAGACTTTGACATACAGAACATAGATTTGTGCCAGCATACCCTTGAAGGACTGAGATTATTTTGCCATGGTTTGGTATTAACCAAAGGTACCCATAGAATGGATCATGAATAAATTCAGAATATCAGTGGATCAGTGAATAACAATAGTAAGAGCCACAATAGTAATAATGACAAACACAGACTGCTTAAATTGTAGTCTTAATCTAGACTTCCACAATTTTTATTTTTTATGTCTCAAGGGTTTGTTGTGGTTTTCTTTTTAATTTTGAGGCATAGGCAAGCTTTCAAATAACTCTGGAAGCAAACACTCTTGCTCTGCTATTGGCACACTTTGAACCTGTGAAAGAGAGGGGGGAAGTTACTGATGGAAATTTCAGGCATGCTTATAAAATGAGTGTACCATAAGTAAGTTAAAAACATGTTGTTGCAGACTAGTAAAACTTTCAGCCAGAACAGGCCCAGGTTTCAGATTAATTACTAGCCTAATCTTGTCTAATTATACCTTTTAAAAGCTGAAAAGAGGTAATATGAGTTATTTCATACACAATGGCTGCAAACAGTATGCCTGCTCTGCATTTATATTTCACATTGAGCCTGGCATGACCACAAAATATTAAAAAATCCCATAACTTCTGCACATAACTGTGATTCTTTTTTTTTCAACAAGCATGATGCAGTGTCAAAAGTCTCATTAATATCTGGTATTTGAGTTGTGTGTTTTCTTCTAGGCAATAGATCTATAGACATTCTAAGTGTTTTGGCCCTTTAGGTTCTGAGCCTGACAAAATGCAATGAAGGATAAGCTATTCTTTAACTTATTGGGGTATTTCTTTTGTTTTGTTTTTATTTTATTAACAACTTAGAATCATAGAATAGTTAGGGTTGGAAAGGACCTTAAGATCATCTAATTCCAGCCCCCCTGCCATAAGCAGGGACACCCCACACTAAACCATGCCACACAAGGCTTTGTCCAACCT
>NDXB01006061.1:70600-100434 GCA_002631895.1 Agapornis roseicollis | reverse complement strand
TAAAAAAAAAAAAAAAAAAAAAAAAAAAAAAGAAGAGAGAGTAACTAATTTATTTGCCTGACTGAGTAAAGAATTTTTCCTTGGAGTGAAATCCTGATTCCATATTTAGGAAAAATATTTACACATTCCATTAAAAATATCCTGTACATGAAGTGAAAGACAGCTGAGATTGCACCAGATTCTTTCAACCTATCAAACAATGAGTAGCTATTCACAGTGATTACATTGGAAATACGGGAAAAGTATTTATTATACAAATAAGTAGAGGTGGTAGGAGATGCCCAACTATGGTTTAAACTAAGATGAAAGGGGAACAGATTACCATGATGTTATGGATGCATTGTTCTCTCTGACCAACCTTTGTTTCACAAAACAACTTCCATAAATCGAAAAATGAGAAAATCTGTTCATTGCAAGTAGTTACTTACAGCTGGTCCAGGGGGTCCTGGAGGTCCCACACTGTCTTGAGTACAGGTACAAGCATTTGGAAGAGCTGGGCATTTTGCTTCATCTCTCTGAAAATATAATCACAACTGTTACTGTCATTTTAAAGAGAAGTACTAGATGGCAGCATACTTTCCTAAAACAGTAACAGCAAGATTTTCTATTGTCGTGTTTTCAAGTAAAATACACAGCTAACCAGTGGTTTCCAACTGTTGCTACAGGACCTTCTGTAGTTTTAGCCAATTTTCTTTGTGGGCTATACATGACACTAACAACATAGGCACAGGTAAAATAAAATTCATACGCAGTTTCCATAGTTCGAATATTTATATCCGTTAGACAATCAGCTTGCAATGACAAAGAATGAACTAGTTATTTTTGAATGTTACTCTAAGAACAGATTAAATAAAAAAAAATAATACAACTATTCCATTCATAATACCTAGGATCTTGAATATCATTGGAATACAAAATATAACTGACATTTTTTCCATCATTCCTAAGTGACTCAGTTCTAGCACATTATAACATCTTCCTCAGACAGAAAACTTTGAAATCCAGTGTTGTTCACTGGCTGCTCCAACAAGTGTGGTTTAGATCTGTTATCTATAGTATGAAATATAATACCAGGGTAATATTAATATTGTTAAATTTGCTATTACTAATGATTTTCTGAATAGCTGCTGGTTCATTTATACTTACCATAGAAGGAAGATCACAACATCTGTCTCTGCTAGTCCAAACTGGACTACATACAATGTCAAAATTCTGGATTTCTAACTGTAAAAGAAAGTAGGATTCTTGAAAGATATTAAAGATGTTATTTATGAAATATAGTGGCATTATCCTTAAAAATTACTCCAAAACTAGTTTAATTTTATGTAGTTTACATTATTCAGACATTCACTTCTTTTTTTGACACTGCCAAAAAAAATGGTTTAAAATTAAAAAAATAATAAATACATAAAAATTTATAAAATAAAATAAATAAATAAAAAATTAATCAAGCTTACATAAGGTTACGAGAACTTCAAGCACAGATGGTTGCTCTTGATCTGGGCTAAATATGTGACTGAAGAAATATTTTGCAATACTGAATATTACCAATGAACTTATGCATCATCTGAGTTCCTGTGCACTTCAAAATGAAATCTGGCTGAAAAACATTTGGACCAGCTGTAAGAACTGAAGTCCTCTGGTCATGTATTAATTCAGATTCATTTATGGAACTTTCCATTGAGATTACCAAAGAAAAGTTCTGCAAAAAGGCATAGGTAGACTGCACAGTAAAAAATGTTTGCCTTTCTTTTTTCACCCCAAGAGCTACAATCCTGTAGTTTGACACATGCAACTAAGCGTTTGATGATGAGCACCAAGAATCTTCTTCTGGTGTTCAGGTTTGCACACATGGGTCAGATTGCAGATTTAAGTCTTCTAATATAAAGCCCAGGTGATAGAATTATAGGATAGTTACTCCATTAAGATAATTTATGCACCCTTCATAACAGCAGCCACTTTTTCATTATGGGCTTATAGATCATAAAGCCAGTGTGGATTACTCTGATCACTTACAGTAAGACACACCACAGGTCTTGACAGAAATAAAACCTGTTCATTGAAGAATGTCTTTTAGGAAAACAAAACAATATTCATTTAAAGATTTCCAATGAGAGAGGATCCACAGTAAATGGTTCCAATGACTAAATGCTCTCCCTACCAGAAGAAAAACATTTCTGCTCTTGTTTGAATTTACCTGACTGCAACTTTCAGCTATTAGATTTTTATTCTTGCAATTCTGCTAGAATGAGAAGGTATCAAACCCAAACTCCTCAGCAGAGTAGATTGGGACTTGAAGTACAGACACGTAAAAGCTGTAAGTACACTACCAGTTTCCTAGCAGTCCTAAATCTTTAATAACTTTCCTCAGAAAATTTCAAGGCCTTGCATTAATGAATGGATTAATATTTATTGCTCACTGTTGCTGATCTCCGGTCGCCTTTTAGAAGTTTCCCAAGTATTTCATAGCCATCATTTGTGATGTTCCCAGCCTCCTTAATTGGTTTTTCCAGTATTTCACTGCAGTCAATATAAATCTTAACATTTGATGAAGTTACAACAATATGGACCTGAAAAGAAGTTTAATGTAATGTTTAGAAAAGGCACATAGGCATATTTGCTTCAATACTTTAATTTAATTTCACTGTTTAGGCAATAGTTTAAAATTTTCTTCGTAGCAATCCTGCTATACTTTCAATTGGTGGAAAAAATCAGACACAAGGAAAGGCTATGACATTAGTAACCTCTTTAAAATTTGTTGAAGGTCAATAAGATGTATATAGAAGTACAGCTAAGAAATACTATTTAACCTAATAATCGAACTACAATGATCTATTTCATTGCTTTCAGATGGCATAAAAGTGAAAAATAAAAAGAATTTTTGAAAGGAAATGAATATAAGCTCTTCTTGTCCTTTTCTGATGGCTAAGACCACACAAGAGGTTTACAAGTCTGTGACTGCCAGTGGGCTAATAGACTGTCTGTAGTTCAGAGGGTAGATTTAGATCCAAGGATCCAGTGTTCAGTTTCCACAGATGATTCAATCAGAGGCATTAGCTGCATTGAGATACAGAAAGTGAACAGAGAAGCCTGCTGAGAAAAAGACAAACTCATGGAAGAAGCAAGAGAGAAATTTCCATGAGAAAATTTGCTACAAAAACATATGCCAAAATAAGGAGAAACAGGGAAGAAGAGGAAAAAATTAATTATTGGGAAAAAAGGGAACCTTAGAAGGGAGAAAAGAATGACTGTAGTAAAATGAGAGTATGTTTACCAAGAGAATTAAGTGCTTGGGGAAAACACAGTAAACCTTAAACAGAAGAACAAACAAAACTGAAGAAAAGTTTACTATTCCAAAAATTTATAGTACAGATGGCAAAAGTTATGCAAGTGAATTTCCTACATTTCTATGAAAACAAAACACATTCAGGAGTCTCCAAGAAAGAAACAAGGACTGGACATTTTAAAAAATCTAATATGCAGTTGATGGAATAATACCTTAAGGCTTACAGAAAGATTTCAGTGGCTTTATATACCTTACATACTGCATATACTTTATGTACAATATTATAACATCTATTTAATTGTTAAAATATCAACACAGTCAGATGAGTAGTAAAGAATCCTTGAAGTATGTATTCATGTTTTAAAGCTTCCGTTATCATACTACATTACCCTTCAGAAACATATTGCTATTTGATGACTGCTTAAAAAACTTGGCATGAAGTTGAAATAGAGATTTCCTTAAATGTCCTGAGTCAACAAGTGCCTCAACAACCTCCTGAGAATTTGTTCTTTTTTCCATATTAAAAATTTTCCCATGCAGAATTGTCTCCAACACATCAGCATAGTTTATCTAACACTCTTTAAGCATTATGTGCTTTAGGTAATTGGAATTAAGACTTTTGAAACTGTCCTCATTTTTGTCATCCAAATTTCAGTTGGCATCACAGTTTAATTCTCAGTGCTGTGTATAAAAGTGGGGTTTTAATTAGCATTCCCAACAGTGTTTCTAGACCAAATTAAAAAATAATAAAAACATAACTGTGTCCAAAGTAGTTTGTCCACAAAATAAAATGAGTACCATGCCAGAGCTTTAAATTCATTATCATTTATACATCATATACTCAGTCATTTGATTATATGATTAAATTTTACAGATTAACTAATGCATCAAGCAGTTTAAACTCATCACATACGTAATTTACTAATTCTGCAAGGTATCTAACATGCAAGTCCTTCTACTGGACTGAATTTAAGTAAAGTAAATGACATCTGCATAGCAAAGGTGTTTTCATTTGCAGACATAACTTAGGAGACATGAATCTACATCCAGTGTTGAATTAGAACATCAATTTGAAAATGTTCAAACAGCAGTGTCTGTTGAGCATTATATGTCCATCCAAAGAAGAAGCAATTCCAGCAACCAAAATAAGCAGATCTTCCCTAAGTCATTGACTCAGACAGCTAACTGCTGATTTAATAGCAGCTCTGAATTCCAGCTTGAATCTCATGGTTCAGGTACAAATCTAACAGAAGTAGGCATCTAGTTTTTACTGTAGATAAAACATCTCTGTATTCAATTCTTCTGCATTTTTGTTGAAAATAAAATCTTAACAGAAACATTCTCTTCAATTCCAAACACACCAACATAAAGTATCAATTCTGACCATTTTCAGTGCCAGAAGGCACTGAGGCTTTAAGAAAGAAAAAATACTTTAATCTTTCTTGCTGGACCCCTTTTAAGATAAAGTTTTATGGTGTTCTGGTCTACTGCAAAATGAACTACATCAATAAGCTAAGCAAACTATTATCCCATATGTACATCAGCCGAAAGACATACACTCATTATCAAATTTCCTGTAACTACTATAAAACTGCAATGTAACAGGAAGTCTAACATGGTAAGAATAAGAATGTATAAGTAGCCTGTCTCTCCAAAACATTCAGTTATAAATTTAATGACTGTCTCAGGCAGTCAGGATTTTTCCTATGGGACTTGCCAGATTCAACAACTTTCACCATAGCTATGCTACACAAAGTGTTCAAGTATGCCAAAATAAATTTCCCTGCACAGTTAGGTGTAGTTAACTGTGCTTCACGGAATGAGCCAGTAAGTCATCAAATGAAAACCACAAAAATGTGTGATATTTTGGAAAACATATTCACGCATTTTAAAGATTTGTCATTTCTTTGAAACTGGATGGTAGGAGAAATTGCAAAAGTACGTCTTGAAATGTGTTAATCTTACTTTCCTTCCTCCACCCAGCTGAACCTACTGCTATCCTTTATTTTAGGAACTAATCAACAAGGCTGATACATAGGGCTTTCCCAGCTGTGAGCTGTGGAATCCCATGGTGGTATCATTAACAGCCTGATTCATATAGCACTCAGTGATCATTGCAGAGAGAATCCAGAGTCAGATCAGTTACACGGTGAAAAGTCCCAAATACAGCTCTTTAAATCAAGGCTACTCCTGTTACTTCAGACGCTATCAACAGCTGAACTTTTGATTCCTTCCTGGAAAGAAAAATTAAAAAATAAAGAAGGGGAAAGACACACTAAACTAAATAACATATATTTTTGCTTAGGAAATAGTCTCACAAGCAAAAATTCATAGTTCCATAGCTTTAAGATAATTTGCAAATGGCTGTTACTGCTGTACATCATTCGTCATTTTAGGATTGCTTTCTGCTCATATGAATTTAACTACTAAAATAATGCAAAATTCTGTATTTTATTTCCCAGCTGTTTTCCACCAGCAAGTGTAATTAAACAGTAATACATAACTGGCAGTATTGCTGGGGTTCAGGTTGTTCCCCATTTGCTCTGATAAATGAGCAGTGCTTCACTGTAAGCAGTGTTAGCACTGTCGTACAATTCTTCTCAGCTCTATCTCATTTAGAGGAACTACAAGAAAGAAATTAACTCAGTGTCTATGAAATTAGCAGCAGATACTTAAACAAGACTGCTTGCAGTACAGCATATAGAAAGCTTTACACCAGTGACTTGAAGAAGGGAAGTCTCAACTCACACTGAAATCTAAAATAAGGCATTATACGTGCTGTTCTGCGTCTTCCTTCTTGGTGATGACTCAGCTTTTATACCAAAACAATATCTACGCTAAAGTTTACTGACAGTTTTTCTCATGCCAGTAGATTAATACATTTCCTTGAAATTCAGTTTTCCTACTCAGATATAAAAAGAAAGGTGGGGGAAGGGGGCAAAGAGCCAAATGCCAAGGACAGAATAGAAGCTGCCTAAAGCAGATACAATCCAAACCTACTCGTAAGTATCAGTTACAAAGTCAAAGACATAAACATTTCTTCATATAGGCAAAACCAATTAGCTATTAAATAACTTATAAACAAGAATAATTTCATATAACAAAGTAATTTGGGAAATTATCTTCTGTGCAAGGTCNTAAACATTTCTTCATATAGGCAAAACCAATTAGCTATTAAATAACTTATAAACAAGAATAATTTCATATAACAAAGTAATTTGGGAAATTATCTTCTGTGCAAGGTCCTGCACCTGGGTTGGAGCAATCCCAGGCATAGCTACAGGTTGGGCAAAGAGGAGATTCAGAGCAGCCCTGTGGAGAAGGACTTGGGGGTGGTGGTTGATGAGAACATGAACATGAACCAACTTCAGTGTGCGCTTGCAGCCCAGAAAGCCAACCGTATCCTGGACTGCATCAGAAGGAGCATGAAGGAGGTGATCCAGCCCATCTACTCTGCTCTCATGAGACCTCACTTGCAGTATTGTGTGCAGTTCTGGTGTCCTCAATGTAAAAAGGACATGGAACTGTTGGAACAAGTCCAGAGGAGGGCCACGAGGATGATCGGGGGACTGGAGCGTCTCCCATATGAAGACAGGCTGAGAAAGTTGGGACTGTTCAGCCTGGGGAAGAGAAACCTGCGTGGTGACTTCATAGCAGCCTTCCAATATCTGAAGGGGGCCTATATAGGGATGCTGGGGAGGGACTCTTCATTTTAGGGACTGTAGTGACAGGACAAGGGGTAGCGGGTTCAAGCTTAAACAGGAGAGATTTAGATTGGATATAAGGAAGAAATTCTTTCCTGTTAGGGTGGTGAAGCACTGGAATGGGTTGCCCAAGGAAGTTGTGAGTGCTCCATCCCTGGCAGTGTTTAAGGCCAGGTTGGACAAAGCCTTATGTAGCGTGGTTTAGTGTGAGGTGTCCCTGCTTTCGGCAGGGGGGTTGGAACTAGATGATCTTAAGGTCCTTTTCAACCCTAACTATTCTATGATTTTATGATTCTATGAAATTCTGAGGAAACCAATAGCTTTTTTAGTACTGTGTGATTTTTGTAGTCATCTGTGCTTTTAACAGACAAAGTCAGAATAGCTGGCACCAGCTATCTTTCCCTGCTTTCAGCCTAGCAGAGTCAGGTTGACAATGAGACCTCTAGTACCAGGAAGTTGACAGAGACAACCTCTTATCAGGATCCTCGAAGGAATGCTTGTAGTGACCAGTCATGAAGGAGAGAGTATCGTAAAGAAAACAAATGTTATACTCTAGCCATATTTAGTCATCAGAAGAAAACTAAACTAAACAAAAGGGAGATAAATGAAAAGAATGTGCATAAATGAGAATGTGCATTTCAGCTGACCAAAAATGCTGCAACTGCAACTCACTTTATCTTAAATATATATACTTAACACAGCAAGAAAATCTTTTTAAATTGCGTTTTAGATATATATGTATCCTGAGTCAAACACTTCCTGATAACTAGAGGTAAGGAAGCCTGGCAAGAACAAATTTTTATAATTAGGTGCACAAAATGAGAAAAGCAAACACAAAACTATCACAACTGAAGGCAGATGCAGTAACGTGAGGATTTTACTAGCCATTTTGACAATTCAAAAACCATGAGCTCCATTCTAAATCACAAAGAGATTACACAGTCTTTTATGGGCTCTTTCCAATGATGGTTGTTTCCCCAGTTAATGTTACTTTGTAATATTTTAGGCCCAGTAAATGTAAGCCAGAAATATACCAATGAACATTCATACATACAAAACATCCATATACATGTAATATGGTTTTTAAACATATGAATCTTATTCAACGTGCTATTCATCTCCAAATACCGGTTCCCTGCCTTTATAAGTCAACAGCTATGTACTTTCTGTGGCTGAATTTTCCTCTTCTCTTAATGATTTCAAGCTATTACACCACCTTCCAATCTTTTCTCACCATGGCTTCCTTTTCTATTCTTTCCAGTTTATCTTTTATTCTTCCTCTTTCATGTCTCATGAATCAGGCTATGATGTCTTAATTGGTTCAAAGAAGAGCTGTAACTTCAGAAATCTTGTTTTACATGATCTGTAAGTCTCTATGTCAATTTACAGTACTGTATAAAGACTGGTCACTGACAGTGCCTTCTGCTTGTTTGTCTTTTGTTTCAAAGAATAGCACTTTAGAAAGCAAAATTCATAATTTCAACCCTTTACCTTGTGGAAACTTCCATAAAAGATTTTCTTCACTTCATCATTATCAAAAGTTACAGTTTGAACCTCTCCACTTGTATCCTTGTTAAAGAATGACAGGACTTTGCTGGCAGCTGCAATGAATGAATATTAAATACATTTAATTTCATATGTACTACTGAAACCATCATCCTAAAATACATTTATAGATAAAATGTACCATACCATTCAATTGCGTAAACAAGGGTTACAGATGGTCTTAATGACCCATAAGAACATAGATGTATTTTCTTAGGTTTTAGAGGTAATACCAAAGTTGAAATGTAGCTTAGGTGAATTATTCTTAGTCAAAAATAAAAAAAGTAATTGATGAACAAAGTGAAAACAAAAATCTCTTAAAAATAAAAAAAAATCCTTTTACCATGTAAGAATGCTTTGGGTTTGGAAATGTTTTCAAAGAATGCATGCAAAGTTATGTAAAGTATTAATTCTACATGCAATAAACATAATCATCCTTACGATCGAGCACAACTCCAACTTGTGGCTTGTAATCTCTGTCTGTAATCTGCCAAATTGCAAAAGGCTCATTAGGGGATTCAGGCAGAAGACGGAATAACAGAATGATAGTGTATGCCGGTGGCAATCCCTCTGGGTGAATCTCCCTGTTAAGAAAATATGAAGATGTTTTGTCACATGAAAACATAAGGAAAAGAAGGTCTTCATAATTTTCTCTTTTTCAAAGAAAAGACATGAGAGTAACAGGGAAACCACAGTGTTTAATAGAACTGAGCATTTTAACTACTCTTTCAAAAGAGAGAGTACTTTGTGATAAAAACCACCACATTATTTCTTAAGATGAACTCACAGCCTGTCTTTAGCTGATCCAGGCACCATAGTTATGAAGGAAGCCAGAATATGACCAAGAACTCTTGAAGATGTATTCTTGTGGCAAGATTCTGTTTAAACTACACATATTTAAAATTCCTTGATGATAAGTACAGTAAAACCTACTGCCGCATTGCTCTGGCCTTCAGCTCCCTTGTCTGTGATCTGATCTTTACCCAATCTCGTAGAATTGCAGATTTCAAAAGCTTGTATGAAAAAAAAGATTAAATTTTCTCAAATTTTATAGGAATAATGAGCTATCTTTAGGCATCTCCTCTGACTCAGATTGACTTTTTTTGAAACTTACTCAAATAGAAAATAGATGGGAGAGGAACAAATGACAAATGTAAAAAGAAAAGCAGAGAGGTACTGCTCCCCTCTTAATAAAACTGTGCTTTGGGGGATTTTGCAAAAAAAAATGTTGGCAAGAATGACCATATAATTATTACCTCTCCATAATTGAGCTCTAAGACTGTGGCCTCTTGAAAACTCCACTTCCTTAGCCAAATATGGCAACTTAAGTAGAGGAGAAACTACCCAAATAACATCAGTGTGCTACCTGGTGGTGTTTCTGCAAAAAAGTGGTGCTTATGCCTCCATACTGAAACCATTTCCCTCCTGGAGCACTAAGCTCTTTCTTTGTATGATGGAGGCTGGTGTTCAGCTGCCTAAGGAGAAACCATGGACTGTACGCAACTCAAATGGTTGAGAAGCATAATATCAAAAGAGAACAACAGACAACTGGATTAATAGTGAACAGATCACAACCGAAGGAATAGGTTAGTATTTAATGAGAACAATGATAGATGCTGTTCGGAGAATTTTTCTTGGAGTTCAGAAAAAAGAACATCAAATAAATTCAACTTCCATAACATCATACCAATGCTGTCATCTATAAACTCTGTTAATCTTTTCTCACTTGCTTGCCTTAAATATGAGTCTTTCCAGTTTACCTACCGTATTGGCTGGCTGATAAAGGCATTTTTGTGGAGTCTATATGCTACATAGCTTGGGAAAGAACCAGATTCCAGTGATACGCCTTGTACAGAAGCAAAATGCTTCTCTGTTAGATTGTATGATTCCAGCATCTTGAAACCTTTAAATCCAGAGATAAAACGAAGAATATAAATACTGTAGAGCTGGAAAAGACATAAATGAACCTACAACAAAATATTAGACAGTTACTTACCAGGTGAAGTGTATCCCTCCAAGTAAATGAGAGGACAAGCTAAAATACATGGAAAAATATATAATTAAAGACTATAAAACCTAACAAGATATGAACATATATATACTTCATAAGGTTTTATTACCAAAAAGCCTGTGCTATTATGCATCATCAGCCAACATTTTTTTTATACCTGTCATACTGTATTCTGCTCTATGTACTCTTAAAATCTTTGTTACTTTTAATATGATATTTCTACTGTAACAAATTCTGTGGAATAAATATTTTAAGATCTAATTCGTAAGAAGAAAGGAGCACAATAACACAGTCTTTCCATAAATATTTAAAGCATGAGTCAGGCTGCGTAGATGTCAGATTCACAAGGAAAAAGTTGCAGATTTATATAGCTCTTCAGGAACCAGCACTTGAGGCAGTACACAGTTGCACATGACAAGCCTGAGAATTTCTCATTTTTGCCATAGAAGGATTTGACTTGAGTAAACAACTGAACTTTATTTAGATAATTTTAAAACAGCATCACATACTATAGCTGCACCTCTTTAGCACCCATAGACATGTGGGGGACCCACACTGGTGCATTCTATTCCTGAAGGACTGCACCCTGTGGAAGGTACCCACACTGTAGCTGTTCATGAAGAACTGCAGCCCATGAGAAGAACTCACATTGGAGAAGTTCCTGGAGAACTGTCTCCCATGAGAGGGACCTCACCCTGGAGCAGGGGAAAGGTTTGAGGAGTTTTCCCCTGATGAGGGAGAAGGGACAGAAACAACCCCTGTTCCCCACCTCCATGTGCTGCTCATGGGGAGGAGGAAGGGAAATTGGGAGGAAAGAGAAGCCCAGGAAAAAAGAGAGAGGTAGGGGAAGTTGGTTTTTAAGATTTGGTTTTCTCATTACCCTACTCTGATTTGATTAGTAATAAATGAAAAACTAAATTCCCCAAGTCAAGTCTGTTTTGCCCATAACAGTAATTGGTGAAAAATCTCTCCCTGTCATTATCTCTACACATGAACTTTTTATTAGATTTTTCTCCCCTGTCTAATTGAAGGTAATAAGATGGCTTTGGTGAGCATCTGGCACCCAGCCAG
This sequence comes from Agapornis roseicollis, assembly GCA_002631895.1. Classification (NCBI taxonomy): domain Eukaryota; kingdom Metazoa; phylum Chordata; class Aves; order Psittaciformes; family Psittacidae; genus Agapornis; species Agapornis roseicollis. The sequence continues at coordinate 88,817 of NDXB01006061.1, read as the reverse complement.
GGTAAGCCCACTGCAAAACTGTAGCAGTATATAAGGCTAATAGCAATGTATTAATTTGGGAAAGGGAAAATCGTGTCTTCTACTCACTTGAGGTAGCTGTCTCACACACAAAGGTGACAAGGTTATCTTGAATCTTTTCAAAGGCATCAAAGTCATCAACAATAAATACATGACGCTCACTGGGCTTGCTGGCAATCTTGGCCAGCTCATTGTAATCTACATCAGCCACACCAACCACAAAGATACTGAATCCTGTAAAAATAACGCTTGTTACTTGAAATGTAGTAAGCATACATTATCATTTTTCAGGTCAGTATTTCACAGCCCATCTCTATCATTGATTACTCTACCTACTCTTTTATCTGGCCTTCATTATGAGCATAAATTCTGAAGATCCTTTCACCCTATCTAAGCCCAGGAGGGATTAAACTGATATTTGAACCTTTCTTTCAAAATTTTCTCCTCCTTCCTTCATTGATTTTTATTGGGCATTATCTACTCTCACACAGCCTTGGCTACATAGTCCCCTCACTCTTTCATACAAAATGCACAGTCTTCTCAATTCTACCGTTTCTTAAATCTGTCCTGTGTGCAAAGTCTCTGTGCAGACTACTAGTTACCCAGTTGTCGGTCTGTTTCCATCTCCTGCATGCTTCTCAGTTTCTCTTTCACTTTTTTAGGGTGGTATGTATCTCACAATTTTTTACTTTCCAAGTTAACAAGTCTAAGTTGGTTGTCTAGTTTTCCTCTACAATCAACAGGCAGGCATGGGCAAATTCAGAATGCAATTCATCTCACTTCCCTAAGATGGTAACTTCAAGATAGAAGCAGCCATGGTCTGCAGACGCCTATGTGTTGCTCTCTTCACTAGCCACAAAAAGACTCAACATTATGACATTAAATTAGACATTTAGTTATTAGATGGCTTAAGTCAAATGATAAGAACCCAGACCCTAGAATTTAGTCATATCACTAGGTGTACGAGCATAATCTCCTTCTTTGTCAGGGTGATTTTACATAAATTAGAATCTTCTTGCCTTCTGCATCAAGTTTTTGTTTCCTGCTAGTTTGTAGCTTTCACAGAATTCTGTCACTGACTCCTTTCTTTCTGTTCTCCCACCTAAGTCTCCATGTGATAATTTGACCTTGCTGCCATACCAGAAAGCAAGGAAGAAAAAAATTAAAAAACACTCTCATTGAACAATTCAGCACTAAATAGAATAAAATCTCCTACAAAATTTCACTGACATTGCACAGACATTGGAAATGCTACTTGGAGGCTGAAAGCAGAATTCACATTTATTGCAAATTAGGAAGCTCTATTTATTTAGATTTTTAACCTTTCAGAAATATCATAATTATTCCTCTGTAGCCAATCCTGGTAAAGCTTTGGCTGAAATACTCCACCCAGCTTTTGCATCTAAGATGCAAAGAAACCAAAGCGAATAGAGAGAAGAGCAAAAATTATAAGACGTTGAGAAAATATGATCAACAGCAGGTTGAAAGAAATGGATTTGTTTAGTCTAGAAAAGAGAAGGCAAAGAGGAAATTACAACAGGCTTCAAATATGAAGGCCCATTATAGTGGAAAGTGATCAGTTGCTTTCCTGGTTAACCAGTTAAATTAAAAGAAGACAATAGCTTCATTAGCCTGAAGAAACACTTAAGTGAAACATGAGGCAAAGCTTTCCAACTATTAGGCTAGTTAAGTACTGAAGCAGATTATTCAGGGAGACTGTAGAGATTTTTATAAATAGGGTAGCCAAACATCTTTAGAAAACCTCTAGACAGCACTGATTCTTTCAGATCATAGAGGCAGAGATGATGACCACTGATGGTTTACATGCCTGTGATTTCTATAAGGAAGTACATAACTTCCTTGCTCAGGGAACAGAACTCTAGGTGGATCAGGCACTGATATGCAGAACTGATGCATGCAGGGACAGGAATAGTTTATTAGACTCACATAAGCCACATTCAGCAAACCAGAAGAGGAAGTGCAACATTTCTCAGTTCAAAAGTCAATGAAGCTCAAAAAGTCAATGAACCCAGCTCCACCAAAAACACGTACTTTGAATGGAAATCCACTGGTTTATACCAGGTAAAACATAAAGCTCAAAAAGCCAGGCCCATTATATCAAAAGCAGTAAAATGGAGCACAGTTCATAATGATCCTGGGGGTCCACGCAGCAAGGAGAGAACAAAATAACCAAAATTCACATATATGAAACAATACACACAAGAAATTACTTGAAAGTTTTGGGAAGCCACATCCTTCCCCAGACAGAAGGCTAGAGAAAGAAAAAGTAAGCCTGGCCCAGAGATTCTAAATCCTTTAAGTAGTTTTGCAATTTTCCCAAATACTCAGAATATGGTTTTGAGTCCATAAATTATGAGTAAAGGATTCCCAGATAACTGAAGCACCACTTATAATCTCATTGCTAAACACATAAGAAACTGAAACAGCCAGGTAATGTGAATTGCTTACCAGAGTGCTGTATGACCGTTGCTGCTTTCCTCACCTCATCCTGAGACCGACCATCTGTGACAACAACAAGTACCTTGGGAACACCTCTCCTCATGCCACTCTCCCAAGTCAAAACCTTTTCTTTAATAAATGTTAGGGCTTTGCCTGCAAAACACACAATGAACAAGGAGTCAGCCATATTATCCACAAGAAAGAATTATTCTGAAAAGGCAAGAGCCACACAGCAAAAACCAAATATAAAAACCTGATTGTTCAGCCACACAATATTAGGATAATGAGGCAGATTCTGAAAATATTTTATATTAAAGAAATATGATTACCACTCAAATTACCTGTCCTTGTGTTTCCTCCTCTGTACTGAATATTTTGAAGAGCTCCCAGGGCCTGGGCCTTGTCATCAAATGTATTCAGTTTAAATTCAGATTTTGCCTCATCACTGTACTGCACAAATGAAACCTGAAATGGAACATATCACACTGCTGTCTCATACCTCCATGTTCAGACCAACAGCCTCAATTTAAATATTTATTGTGGTATATTAGTAAGCACTAAATAATTGATTTTTTTCATATATGTATGATTATGCCTATGCAGACATATCTACATACACTGATATCATCCCAGCAATATGCACACATTTCTTTCATTCTTTCTCTTTCAGAGTATATAATGTGATGTGACCTTAAATACATACAATCGAATTATTCCTATTATTGCGATGCAGTATATTATTATGATGCCTATTCTCTGCTTCTGAGCAGACATACAATATCTACAAACCCTCTTCCAGGTTTGTTTAGGAATAAAAAAATAATTCGACAATAGAATGTCAGTAAAGTTGGATATATACTAACTTGTGTATTCTCTTGCCTTAAATACTGAAATACAATCACTGAATGTTTATTCTGAAATTATCTGTTTAGTGGACCCATGTTATCTATCTTTAGGATGGGGTGAAGAGACTTCTGCAAATGCCTCTCCTGAACAGCTTCTGCCTACTTAGTGGGGTTCTAGGCAGCTCCATAAGACAAGGCTTAGGGCATGCCAGCTGGACTCTATATACACAAAACTTCTTTCTTGCCCTGAAAAATTAAAATGTAACCCTCACTCAACAGTCAGACTGACCCCAAAAGAGATTTCTGATATGAAACAGAGAAAACCTAGTGTACAGCAACTAGACAGTGTTCTGATTGTTGATGCCCTGTACAAAAAAAAAAAAAAATAAAATTAACCATATGTGGGCCAAACATAAACCCAGTTTCTCTGCCTAGAGGATTCACACACACTACAGCTTTTGTCTTTCAGAATAGCAACCTCTCAGGATAGACTGGATTCCCTTCACATTTACAAATACATTTCAGAAATAATTTTACATGCATACACATACACATGTTGTACAACAATCTAAAGAAAAAATGACAGCATTCTGAAAGAAAGGAAAATCACATGCAACTTTAGTAATTCAGCTCTATCTTCAGTTTCTCTCCAAAATGTATCCAATAAAAATAACAAACCTACCTGGATTCCAGCAGGATTAATCAAGTCAAAGGCTCCTACTGTATTAAAAACAAATTTCACTACTTTGTTGAAGTTATCGTCACCGATACTCCAGGAAGCATCAGTCAAGAATACTATGTCTGCTTTGGCACCTCTGCATACTAAAAGACCAAGAAAAGCAATACTTAAAACACATCAATCATATCACTGTGAAATAAAGCACATTGCTTCAAAATTTGAAAATTAAAGAATGCTGAATATTCAGCAAATTTCTCTTACCATGCAGCCAACATGGCAGATGGCTAATGCTCAATACAAAAACAGTTATTAAAATTTTTCAAAGAAAAGTTCAAGAAGTGAGAAAGAGCTCAAGAATTAAATTTCAATGTTTTAAATTACTGTATTTTTTTTCCTGAGCAGCTAACATAAAACATAAATTATCTTCTGAGCACAGACAGACTCACAGACTTGCTGCAGAGCTAAGGTTATCATGCATTTTTTCCCTAAATGTATGCACTTTGCTGTTCGAAACCAGAAAATGTTGAAGCCCAAGATCAAACAGATGGCATTAGAAAACTGCTGTCAGACTTCATTTCCTAATATGCTGTGCTAGTTTTAAATCTATTTAAATTTATGAAAAATAGAATTAAACTCTTAAGTAGTGGAGCAACTACACAAAAATAATGAGTAATTCTGCAAACAAACATACCATCCCGAGCTGGAGGAATTGTAGGAGGTGGAGGAGGTGTAGGTGGTGGAGTTGGTGCCTCTGTGGGTTTGAGGACTGAAATGAAAATTTTTTTTATTTCACATAAATTATTTATTTCAAGGAAAAGCTCTAGATTATGTAAAACATTGCAATACAGAAAGATTCTAATCTTTTCTCACTATTCTAGCCAATGTATCATTGACAAAAAAAAAAAAAAATTTGCATTATAAGAATAATGAGACTATTGTTATTATTAAAACAAAGGTACATGATTTCATTGTAACAGGAATACTTTTACATGAGCTGAGTAACACTGTACTATGGTAATGCATCTCCATTTTTCATCCAAGTGCTAGGAAACATTTGGTTTGAAGAAGAGCATAGAAATTTTCTTTCCCCCATGAAGTCCAGTTGACATTATATTGACAGAAACAGGAAAGATAACTTAAAAAAAGGTATTGAAAGCCATTGAGGAGCAAGACAAGTTCTACAGACAAAACAAGTTCTACAGTCAAAACTGAAGGTTCACAGCATATCTACCCGTATGCTCCCTCATAGAGACTGGAGGTCCCTCGAGGTTAGGGGTCTGAACAAAGATGGTAGCATTGTATTCTGTGTCTGGAGAGAGGCCAGTAAAACAATAGCTTGTTTCTGATCCACGTACTGTGATTTCCTGTCCTCTAGAACCTGTCAAAGAAAGCCCAATGGAAAGAAAGTTAGAAACCACTATTTCCCTTTTAATATGTGCACAAATAAGTATAAAAATTTGAGACCTCATTAGAGGAGGTTGGAGCGGATGGGACAAGTCTTATTCTTGTCCTGTAACAGCCTTTCTAGGCCAAAATTGCAGTGTACTTGTAAAAACCAGTTAACTAGCAGATTCTCAGTAATGAAAGATAACTTGACAATAAACAGCACTCCCTCTTTGCAGAACTTTCACCACTCTAGAAAAACAGGTTATGTTCAGAGATTGAAAGCTCAACCAGATGTATCATGTCTTCTGATAGGTGCTTGCCACCATCTCAAATAAGTGGTGTTGTCACTGAAATAATACAATTATTTTTCTGTAAAATGCAAAAAATTAAATGCACTTACCATCAGCTGGGTTTAACTTCAGTCTGTAGGAAGTTGCTGATCGATGTGGTGACCATCGGATACAGAAAGTATCCCAACCCACTTTGTAACTTGTTAGGTCACTGACATTCAAATACACTGTGAACAGAGAAACATAAATTGTTTTCTGGAAAACAGTATGTAATGGGTGAAGTACATAGAAATGAAAACTATATTAGCAGTTCTGGTTCAGAACTTGATTTCTTTTAAATACTCGCAGGAGGAAAGAGCAGTTCTAGCCAAATCTCTTCATTTTCTGTTATGCCCCAGAGATCACATCCTAGCTACTTATAAAGGCCCCAAGTCTGACACCTTTCCCATCTTGGGTAACAACCCATTTTATGAGTTTTCATATGAAGTAAGTTAAGTTCCTTATAAAATAAGAAACTTCTAAAAATGAGAATCTGACACATACATATGGCAGTACGAAAAGAATGTACCAATTCAAGAAAACTCAGGATGTTTAATTCATCTTAACTGAAGAATTTTTTAGAAGTTTCTTAGCTGAGGCCATCAACAAAAACATCTTCTGAAAAGCTGAAGTTTCTGTCACTGGACATTCCTGTGAGATAAAAGCAGAGTGGCAAAAGCCTAGACCTGCTTAGCATGGTTAGATTTTGTAGCTCCCTGGAGACAGTTAAAGATTGACTCCAACTATAGCTGAATAAAATTTTAGAAAGCAGACTAGAAAATTTTATATCATCAAGTAATTACTTAAGATTTTATTTCCATTGCTGTTCCCATGTCTACATCATAGACAAATGATATATTCTTCATGAGAGGATATTCAGGCTTTCTAACAACCAACCTTAAAAACCCTCTCTTAATCAACATTATCTAAGAACAATATATGTATCTAGCACAACGACAACGAAATTATTTTTACTTACATGTAGTGCCTTGATCTGTCAAAGGTATACTCATTCCAGAGTCATACTGGGCATAAACATTCACATCATAAGTAGTACTGGGAGACAGATTATGCAAGGTGTAGGAAGTCACTTCTCCCACAAAAACCTCCATGGGCTCATTTGAACCTTGAATTGAAAGGATGCATTAAGGAAGTACAGAGATAGAGAAAGATTCATGATTAGGTGAACTACAGAAATATCTGCTGTCTTTTACATGTCATTAACTCCTAATCTCATTTTTTTTTTCTGGAACAAAACTTACTGGTCTCTTAAATTGTAGCATATTAGATTATTGCAAACAGAACATACACATAGCTTTACAGGCTATTGTGTAATGTTTGTGTTTGATTTAACTTACAGAAAGGTATGCATATTGTTGTACTGTCACATAAAAAAGATTCTGAAGGACTTCAGTACCTAAATTCATAAATGTCCAATGCTCATCTCACATACACCAGTTCATACACTCAGAAGGACAGGAGATATTAAAGAGATAAAAAACAAGTCTGGTCCAGAATTTTATCTAGTCACTGCATTATGTTTTAAACATACACTATTTGATAGCTTGTGCTTTGTATAAAATACTGATAATAAGAGTTAAGCTTCCATCAAAATCAGTAAGCAAAGAAAAGAAAGAAATCCTTTAACACAAACATTTCATGATACGTATGATTTCTATTTGGATCACCCATTAGCCACTCACTATTCTGAAAGTGCTATGTTTGGAATGAACAGGCTTTCTTACCCACAGGTTTGTATACAATTTTATAGCCAAGAACAGGGGACGGTGAAGGATCCCAGGAAACTCTGAATCGTGTATACCATTCATCAGTTATATACATATTTTGAGGGGGGAGCAGGCCAACTAAAAAGAAAGAAAACCACTCTAATTAGACTTGTGACTGCTTTTCAACCTTTACAAGCTTATGTTGTAACTCTATCAGGTAATAATCATGCCAAAGACATAGTTAACATAATGACACCTTAACAATGTTGAAGTGCTCAAGGAATATACGTCTTAAATTAAAAAAAAAAAAAAAAAAAATACAGTATTGAAACTAATTACCAGTTCTGCCATTTCCAGTCAGTTGTCCCCCATCTCCATCTTCATATACAGCCACAACAGTAATTTTGTATGGCGTATCTGACTGTAGTGGTTGTAGTATCACATTATTTCTTATCCCAGGAACTGTTGTCTAGAACACAAAAGAAACAGAGGTAAACAAACCCACAGTCCTGTAACTGATCAATAATGACTGCAACTAGAACTAAAAATTTGTTTTGACTCTTGGTACACCTTTTTTTATGTCTACTATAGATACAGTCATTCAGGATATTTTAAGGGTTACAGCCTATAAACAATTATATGTATTACTTTAAGTTATGAAACACTGTGGTTAGCAAAAAAGATAAATCAAATTGACTCTTAAGTTCCTGCCTTCACATCAGGCTGAGATGCTGCAGTTTGTCGCCAAGATTTCAGTATGTTCCTTCATAGGAAAGAAAAAGTCATGATGATGTGCTTGGAGATAGAAAAGACAGAAAAAAATCCTAAAATGAGGATGGCAGTCAAAAGTCTCCCACCATGCTATTCATGAGATTCATTTCTACCTTTTTATTACCTTCATCTTAGGATATAATTTTCTTGGCAGACACAAGTTAGTCTGAGAAGGAAGCTGTAAATATTTTTGTATGTAAAAACACACCTATTTATGCTTCCTTCAATCTCCCCAGCTTCTTGGTGCAGCTATGCACTAGTGCTCTCTTCTAATAAAAACACAGGCATAATACAAAAACAGATACTGCTTCATAAAGTGACCATAAAGCACTGAAACTATGGAAAGTAACTCGAGATATCTATCTGAAAAGCATGTGCCAGTCAACATTTTTCATTATTACTTGATAAAAATTGTTGAGATTTGCTGTTTTTATGAAATGTGAAACATTTTCTGCAAAAAGAGATGCATGTGTTGAAAAATATTTGTGTCCTGATTAACAGATTCAGCAGGGAGTTTTCAAATTATGACTTTTTAGCATGGTTCATGCAATAATATACAAGCAGTAATAGCATTTTAATAGCACTCCATACATGTTACATTTTGGCTGGTGGCAGTCAGCAGGAATTCTTCTATTGACCTCTATAGGTTCTGAGTTTGGCTTTGCTATAAACACTCAGAGAATTTTATAGGCTTCAGATTTATTTATGCTATCATTAAGCTGCAGGAAATTAAACACACAATTCATACTGAACCTGACAAAAGTAAGTTAGATGCGGAATCAACATTGTCATTGCTTTCTTATTAAGCTCCACTCACTCTCTTCGGTTTAGAAAAAGCAGGCTTGTATTTATTCTGTATCTTAGCACACTGACTTCATAATTAATAGAGTATGAATAGATGGATATTCACTGTAGCATGTTTGAACTAAATATCAGAAAGACAGTTCTGCTCAGAAGCTTCTGATTAATGTGTGACTCACATTATTTTGTACAGAAGTTGGTTCATTAAAACATATATATTCTGCAACTTTGTGGAAAAACAAACAAACAAACCCCCCCAAAATTGATGAATAAACCAAGCAGTGTTTCATACAAATAGCTTCTCAGCATTGACAACAGTGACCAAATAACCTACAGAGCACACAAAGTGTACCACATGTAGAACAGGTAACATTGTTTTTCTGTAGCCTAAAGAATCAACAGGGAATCTCTTGGTGCTCACTAAAGAATTACAGCACTTACATATTCATCAATAGGGTCTCCCACGGTGGGTGAATAAATGATTCTGTACTGCTGGACTGGCCCATCAGCATGGTCCCATTGAACAGAAAGGCTGTTTGTGGTCTCATCAAACACTCTCACATTCCTTGGACCACTGCGAGGCACTAAAGAAATAAAATATGGAAGGCTGTATGAAGTGTGATTCTTCCAGTTCAGTGTGACCCTCAGTGATGATTCTGATGCTGCCTTGAAACCAAAGCTAAGGGCCCTCCCTGAAACCCCAAATAACCACATACAGATAAATTTAGTCAATGATAATACAGAAGTGCCTGAGGTTTTGAACAAGAAATAGGACCTTAACTGGAAGAACTGGAGCAGCATGGAAGGGAGACAACATCCGAGGGATGCCCAAACTAAGCATCTACATCATCTACATACTTTCTGCTTTTCAGACTCATGCAAACATGTATAACTATAGCCTGCCACAAGTTTTAGGTAAATGTGGGGATTTAACAGAAAAAGCACAGAAATAGCAAAAGAGGGGTGACCTATTATTGCCACAGACAGTTCATTTGCATGTTATTTCTAGAATGAATTTTAAAGATGCCAAGTGTAAGAAAACTAAGACCCCACAAGCTAAATTGTAACAAAGAAGTTTTGGTGTTTAGGCACCTCCAGCAAAAAACAAACATCTGAGGAGGCTGACACATACAATTATCATGTAAGACAGAGAAAATGAAGCACATTCTTTTCTGTTGACAGCAAATTCGACCCATCTTAATGTGCCTTTTTAAAAAAAAAAAAAAAAAGACAAACTGCTATTTGCCTATAATCACATTTCATGTAACAGATTTTACACTCTTAAACATTCAAATTAAGTTTATTTCACAAGTGAAAAATACATTGATGATTATGCAGGTACAATAGCTGTCAGACAACATAGCAGAAGATTGCTTCCATGGAGTCTTATAATTGCTTCAGCCATAACTCAAATGCATTGACCTCAGATTTGTACTGAACAGCTCACATTGTGATTTTAACCAACTTTATAAATTCTTCACACACACATTTCAACATATATTTCACAAAGCAACTACTGACTGCCTCTTACATGTTCTTCCCTGTGCTTGGCTTGGATTTCCTTCTCCATCTGCATACAGAGCTATAACATTTATTGAGTAAGCAGTGTCAGGAGTTAAGCGCTCCAGCATCACATCTCGAGTGTTGCCTGGTACCACAATCTAAAACAGAAACAAAAAGCATCTATATAATATAGGCTTCAGTTTATACAATGTCTTGTTAGAATTAGCAGTTTGAATGAAATATATAAAAATTGGAAACATGACCATGCTGCACATTTTCCAAGAAAAATAATACAGGCTTAAAATAACCAAATAATATTGATAAAAATTCAAGAGCAGGCACAAAAAAAAAGAACAACAAACAAACCACGGATTCATAAGGAACTCTCATTCTGCAAAAAGAGTTTTGATTTTTTATATTTTACATTAAAATGGTTCAGAAAAAAAAATCAGGAACAGAAAACAAAAAAGTAAATTCTGTCATGATTTACTGACATAAAAATGACATTTTCTAACAGGTACTAATAGACAGGTTCCCACTTATGTGTGAAGTAATATGCAGTTTCACTTTACAGATGCAAATGATTCATTAAAAATTCTTAGACTTCCTTACATAAAAATATATACACCCATCTCTTCATGCATAATATGGGTGCACATTTGGTGTGAGTACTTTCAGAAGCTTAGCTCCAAAACTGCACCTATTTCTACACAAATCTGAGACCTCTTACTTTACATCTGGGAGCCAAATTTTTACCCATACCCACTGCTCACCAAGATCTACTTAAACACTAATGATTTGGGCTAAACAGATGGTTTAGTTGTAAAATCACATAAAATTGGTATCTGGGGTCAAAATTAAACATTTCCTAATAAATATTTGTTGTTTTCTTCTCTCTTAAGGTAAAAAAAAAAAAAAAAGTTTTATTTTAACTCATCTTTACCTGGTAGTCTTATTTCTTATTTATTTTATTTCACCAAATTAAACATCTATTTACAATGGACTAACCTCGTGTAGACAAAGCATTTTCAGCAGGGACACTCCTGGGCACACAGTTGGCCTGAGCTTATTACTGTTATTCTACACTCACTGAAAGAAGCAATATCCTCTGCACACTTTTAAGGAATAACATAAAAACCAAACTACTCACAGATTCAGATGGCCTTGGGCCAGACAGTGGAGTGTAATTAATTCTGTACTGCTGTACTGGACCTGGAGCAGGTTCCCATCGGACATTCATGCTATTTGGTGTGGGATTGTAAACTTGAATGTTTCTTGGTGTTCCTCTCTCCACTAGATCAAGGATAAATTAAATTAAGTTTTAGAGGCTTGCTTTCTTTAGTTCTAGTTCTACTTGAATTTACAACAGTGCTCAAAGGAGCAAAAAAAGGGCATCAGCCCAAGATAAACATACTACTTTTGTTATCCCAAAATCTACGTATCTTAGAATCTTCATGATTAGTCTTTACAAATACTCCTGCCAGCCAGCAAAGTCCGTATGTTTACACTGCAAATTGAAGGTATGATCAAAACACTTTGTAACCCTATTGCTGATCAGGCAGCTATGAAAGGTAGCCATAAACTACATATTTTATGCCATTCTGACTTTAGGAGCAGAAGTTCCCTGAAAGATTTTAAGCATATGGTATGGACATTACTATGGATTATCACCAGTATTTTCCATTTGTTCACCACCATTGCTACTGGCACTACAATTAAAATTTTACTATTTCACTAAAACTGTAAGTTTGATGCACAACATAAGAGCTGAGCTTGTTAAAGATAAATGGACTGAAAGCCTCCATCCAAATAAAAGCACAGAAAGTGAAGTTACAGAGCTGTAACCATACCCAAGTAGATAAAGTTTCTTGAATTTATGTTTTAGCTTTGAGAAAAAAAGAATTAATGCAAAATCAATTTCTAATTATCTGAGCCACTCATACAAAAAATCCTTACATTTCCTTGGAAACTATGATTTTACTTACAAGTTCTTCCAGTGTCAGAGACACGTCCACCATCTCCCTCTGGGAAAACTGGAACCACAGTTACAGTGTAAGGTGTATTGGGTTCAAGAGTCCTCAGAATTACATAGTTTGTGTTTCCTGGTACTGTGGTCTACAGATTTAAAAAGAAAGGTAGAGTCCATGACATTACATAAATACGTAAAAAGTTTAGGCTTTTTTGTATCTCACTTACTCCTCTACCACATCTCATTTCTAGACAGGATGGGCTAAAAAAATCATAAAGTGATATGGTTCATGGTATCTTCTGGAATTACCTTACAAGAAAGTTCTGCCTTGGACTTAACAAAAATGATTGTTAAATTCTATACTCTCCTATACAATCCCTGAAGAGCTATCGTCACTTTTGGGTCCTGATCCTGTTCTACTAATAACAGAATCTGCAGTGATCTCTTTAATGACTACTATTTAGCAGCTTAAAGGCATTAAAAGGTCACTTTCTAAATAAAAAAAAAAAACATTACATAAACACTAAAAGTAATGATGAGAAGTAATGAGCAGCTCATGATACAAAGTAAAACTCTAAAGCATTTAAGAATATTTATCATTGGTAGCTGTGTAGTTGCTATCAAAAGACTGGTAATTCATGTACTCTTCATTTCACAGGCACATGCAATTGCACAGACATGGAAAAAAAACACAAATAAGAAGGAATAATATTTTTACAGTCTGAAGCATGGTTTCACGTGTTCAAGATTGTTTTAGCTCCCTAGCAAATATATAATTTTAGGAGATTAGAATAAAATACTTATGTGGATTTTTCTGCTTTGATATGTATCATCCCAGCTGACTGCCTACAGTCACATGTCATCTGAGCAGTGAAAATGGGTATAAATGAGGTCTGCTAACTTTGTAGCCTTTTGTACACCCTGAAGTTAGCTTTACATTCACATGCACTGTCCTAAGAATAAACAAACAAAAAATTTTGTGTGGTATTAAATCCCTGTGCTAAGAACTAATCACTGAAGGTCTACTATAAAATCAAACATCTGTAATACATATGGGAGTAACTGACTTTCATGAAGGTGCTCTCCCTTTTCTCTGAGGTAGCTGTGAACAGAAAAAAAGCCAATGCCTAATCAACAAGACCCACTTCGCCCGGCAGCATTTCTCCACTAACACCATGAGCTGCCAATTATCTGCAGTGAAAATCTACACAAGTGAAAATCTACAGTGAAATCTACACAAAGTATTTACCATTTCTTCTGCGCCTCCAGCTGTAGGTCCATAAAACACCTTATACTGGCGAGGACTTCCTTCTGCATGATCCCATCGAACATTCAGAGTACTAGTGGTTGGGTCATAAATTAGCAAGTTCTTCACAGTAGTGAGAGGTTCTGAAATAGATTAATAAGCTGTCAGAAATGTTGAACCATATGATTAATAGTTCATGTTAAATATTATTTGTCTTCATTAATCGGAACAAACCACGGCACCCATCCAAGAGTGTAAAGAATGCTAAATAAAATAAGAAAAAATTATTTTTGAACACTATTTTAGAATTACACAATAAGTTCATTAGGAATCTTTGGTTCCTTCCTCGTCAAACACATTGCTATGTGTGACTTTGTATTGCAGGTTCAAAAGTAAACTAAGTACAAATGAACCAATAAATTTATAGTTAGTTAATTAATTAATTAATTAAAAACAGTGAATTGGTTTTATGCCTGAAGTGCCTCTGCTAGCAAATAATTCAGTGCTTTCTATAGCATGATCAAAACAAGACTATCAATGTAAAATGGTGGAATCTCAAAGTGCATTACTGTGAGGCTTCTGAACTGGAGGTGCTGACAGGAAAATAGTAAGCTTATATTTAGCAACACACGTATGAGAGTTATCTGCCTTCAAATGCTTTAAAGATGCTTACTAAATTGTAGCATAAACCAAACAGATTAAGATGAGGAATAAATTCCATATTAGCGGTAGGGTTTCTCTCAGCCCTAAAAGCTCAGTGCCCAGTCTAAGGTGGTTGCCCAGAGTTTCTCACACTTACAGGTCTTCTTACTTTAGATACTTGAAACCCACCAAAGGACAAATGACAGCTACATATGGGATGAACCACAATATTTTTTGTCAGTGAATTTGAAAAGTAATAAATCAATATTGTTTCACACCTAATAAGAGAATTCCAAGAAGTAACTTACTGGTTCTGCCTCGTCCTGTCATTCGTCCCCCTTCCCCATCTGCATACATTGATGACACAGTAATAGCATATGGTGTGTCAGGTTGCAGCTTCTGTATCACCACACTGTTCTGCCGCCCTCCAACCACAGTCTGCAGTAAAACAAAATAAAAGAATTATAATTCCTTTTATTCTGCCCCTGTTATGCTTAATGTTATAGTGAAGAATGTAAACATTTGATACAGAGTGGGAAACCCTACGATATATCATATGCTGCATGCTCTTGTGACTGACACTGACAATAGACATTGAACAATAATAATATTTAGTACATATTCATTTTAGCAAGTTTAGACAATCCAGTGATGCAAAGCC
Organism: Agapornis roseicollis; assembly: GCA_002631895.1. Lineage (NCBI taxonomy): Eukaryota > Metazoa > Chordata > Aves > Psittaciformes > Psittacidae > Agapornis > Agapornis roseicollis. The sequence continues at coordinate 73,780 of NDXB01006061.1, read as the reverse complement.
AGTATTCTTTAAGACCTCCAAACTTGCATATAACCACAACTGTATATCAACTGCTAGGTCTGCGCCAATAAAAATCTTTTCGAAATTCTACCTTAAATATTTCAGTGGGGACATGGCTACTGCCTTCCTAGCAACTGCAGTTTAATCAAATATCACAGTAACGAAAAAAGCAGACACAGAATTACTCTCATATGACTAAGAATTATTCGCAGACTGACATTAAAATGTCGTGAACAGAGCACAAGTGTTCTGTGTGCTCTCCTTAAAAAGAGGTGTCTTCTCGACTTCCACTTCTGCACTCTATCCCATCATGAATAAAGTCTTTGTACAAAGTTCAACAGAATGTTCACAATTCTTTTTTTTACTCTAGTAACAGTAATTCATTACAGATACTAGTTGATCTTACTGCTGTTCCTCAGTATTCTAGTGATTTCTCACTAAATTTACATTTAACTATTCAATTCATTTAACAGTTCAACAACCTCAACTGAAATGCATGTTCTCCAGAAGAGAGGAAAAATAGATGTGAAACCAATTCTAAAGTAAATATTCCTAGATACACTTCTGAACACATGTGATCTCCAATTACTGGAACAAGCTAAATGAGTGTGGTTCTCATCTGAGACTGCTTCTCTGAGTCATTTGGCAGTAACCATAACAGCCTCCCACTGCAGAACAGGGCATTTTTAAGTAGCACACACTTCTGATAAACAGGCTGACTGAATTACTATTCCCAGGCTGTGTTGCGTAGGCCGCCAGTAGTCAACACAGCTCTTGCTGACGACACAAGGAAAGCTGGCTGATCATAAAGTACTGGCTCTCCCTATCATCACAGCTGCTCAATCGAAAGACACTAAAAATACCTCAAATACTTCCCTAACTTATGTTTTAAATGGATTTGTTTTTACAACTGCTACTTCTGGGTGGTTATTCTGTCCCTAGTGTGGTCCACAGTAGGTTCCATGGCAAAATCCCTCTGATAGCACAAGAAACATACTATGAAAACAGAAAATTTTGGATTATGGAAGTAGTCATGGTAGTTCATATTGTTGTGATAACTATATATCTGTGACTTCTAGCCGCATGTGCTGTTTGACTTATTCCTCAACACATTTTAACTTTATTCTAGTTATATCTATAGATCCTATGATTTTCAGGAAAAAAGCTGTATCCAAAGTTATTACTCCTCCACAGAAAGCATTCTATATTGGATTTGAAAGTGGAGAAAGACAAAGATGGGAATATATACCTATTCACTATAAATTTTAATTTTCGTCTAAAAGGTGATTAATATATACACCGTTGTACTTTGAAAATATGTTAATTCTAATGGGTTACTTTGTAGAACTATCATTTCAGACTGAATAACTGAAGCTCTCCAAAATCAGTTACCGACTGTTCAGGGCCATCCCCACTGATAGGCTGGTAAAGGATTCTGTATCTCTGCACTCGACCAGTAGCAGGATCCCACTTCACAGTCAAACTGTGTGAAGTTGCATTATACACCTGAAGGTTTCGTGGGCCACTCTTTGGGGCTGAGAAACACAATAAAGAAAAGAACAAATGTGTAATTCAAGCAAAAAGCAGGGACAAACACTTTGTTCATACTTTTAAGACTGCATGAATGTCTCAGCAAGAGCAAAATGTATTAAGACAACATCAACTGTAATGTTTATAAAGTGATAAACATGTTGTAACCTAGTTTTTAATATCTGTCCAAAACCACAGGAACATTTACTAAATGATCTCAGCTTTTCAATGTCAACATCCATCACAGTTTACAGAAAGGTAATAATGCCATACCTGGAAGTTCAGATTCTTACCTTGTGTGGTGATAGGTACCAAAGGTACTACAAAAAAAATAGAAAGTGTTTTCAGAATTCTTGAATGTGTATGCCTTCTGATTTAATAACTATGAATAACAATATGCAGAAACACTTCATTTACTTACATGTTCGTTCACTGCCAATGAGGTCATCACTTTCTGATTCATCAGGATAAATGGCAGTAACTGAGATATCATATAATGTATCTGGATTCAGATTTTCAAAGACCAAACTGTTGTCATCTCCATTTAAAATAGTCTTGTGGAGAAATTAAAATAAATAAATAGATAAATAAATAAATAAAACCTGAGCAAACCAAAACACAAAAACAGAGAGTGTGATATAACCAAGTAACTTTTTACAAAGTAACATCACTACACATGTCTGTAACTATGTGTTCTACACTTCCTCACTCAATTTCCATTGAGCTCAACAGGAGGGCTTGCAAGTTATAGGCTATTTATTAAATACATTTCCTATTTTATAAATATACCCTTTGAGAGACTGCCCACAAAATCTTGCAATGACTGACTATTCTTACCTCATGTTTTTCTGATCTTCCATAGGGTCCCCAGGTTATTCTATATAGAGAGACATCTGAAGCTCCATGATCCCAAGTTCCTCTGAAACTATTTGTGGTTATATCTGTGATTCTGAGATTGACAGGTGCTGGCACAGGCTCTATTATGAGAAAAGGAAAAGTATTTCAGAAAATGTAACTACAAAATAAACACAGTTGAACCACAGAAATACTCAAAGAATTTAGAAGACTATGCAGAAGACTTATCTCTCAGTTACCATACTTCTAATGACTACAACAAAATCCTGTAGTATAACTCACCCCACCTATAATAAGCAAATTGTCCTTCATAAATTCACATCACTAGGTCATCACCTGATAAAACAGATGTAGCTTTAGTGACCTCAGTAGAGGATAAATGTCTCATGCCTAGCCACAGTAACTGCAGTTCTAGCTCTTACATCTTGGAGTCAGGAGTGATTATAAACTCACACACACAGAGGTCAAGCTCCTACATGAGATTTTCCAGATTTTAAATCTTTATATAAGCCAACTGAGTCACAATTGAACTACATCCCTTATTTAGAAAGAATTCATGGGGGTTAACTGCAGGTTAAGGAAGCTAAATTTTAAAGTCAACAGGAAGAAATGAGTAAATAGGTTTAAACAGGGAATTAAAAAAAAAAATAATTTCTTTTTCCTTACACACACATTCACACAAACCCACAGCTATAAGAGAAAGGATAGCACAGAGGCAAGCAAATAAGCCCTCACAAACATTTTTTAACACACCAGGCTACAAAATTAAAAACTGGATTAAAAAAAAAAAAAAAA